>CAUYQV010081290.1:0-19171 GCA_963574575.1 Galagoides demidoff
CCCCCCCCCCCCCCCCCCCCCCCCCCACCCCCCCCCCGCCCCCCCCCCCCCCCCCCCCCCCCCCCCCCCCCCCCCCCCCCCCCCCCCCCGCCCCCCCCCCCCCCCCCCCCCCCCCCCCCCCCCCGCCGCCGCCCGCCCACATTTTGGTGAAAATAGACAGACACACAAAAGCAATGGGATAAGCCGCCCCAATACAGAATAATAACCCTTTCAGATACATAAAAGTTGACACAAATGTGCTCCTGATAATAGAATGTGTCCTATAATTTATTTATACATTTACTGTAAATTTAAGTTCTCCTATAATAATGACACATTACTGCTTTGTCTTCATGTGGTTATCCTACAAATCTGAGAAAGAAAGATGGGGAAGAGTCAGTTAAAATCTTTGCATCATTGTTATCCTCAAAGAAACTCTGCTTGGTAGACCAGAAGAAAGAGAAAACTTGGGAGATGTACCCAAGTAAAGGCATTCTGGGTAGACTCAGATAACTCAGCAGTTTAAAAAAATAAAAATAACAGACTGTTCTTCAAAAAGGAGACTTGGGAACAATGGGAGGGGGTAGGTGGAGACAGAGAAAACAAAGAGGCACGGGGAATTTCCAAAGACAAATCAGAGAAGAAACGTAGCTTGTATTTATAGGCATAGACTCTATAGTCTGCTGGTTAGACTCAGCTCTGCCACTTACCGATTATGTGGCTTTGGGGGAAGTTACTTAACCTCTCTGTGCCTCAATATTGTTATCTATAAAATGGAGATAGATTTACATGGAATTACATCAATCAGTATTTACAAAGTATCATCAGTACTTATTAAAGAAAAATAAGCTTCAGCAAAATTTTACAGCAAATGATTAGACAGATGGCTTTTGAACACTGGGGAAGGAATCAGCGGTCATGAGAATCCAGCCTGGGATCTTTAAAATGCCACATTAAATTAACCTAATTTCATTTTTTAAGAGAGCTAATTAGATGGTGGCTAGAGGGAATGGGATAAGCATAATGAAGACTTCAGTGAAGCCCTTAATGAGGTGTCTTGTGATATCCCTGTGAACAGATAGAAGATAGTAAGTGGGTAATTATATAGCTAGGAGGTTCCACAGCTGATTGAATAACGATGCAATAAATGTTAACACGGAGGGGAGGTCTTCACAGTACAGAAATGATTCTATCCTTAGTACTTTCAAATACAGTATTTCTATTAATGTCTTAGAAATAACCAATTAAAAATCTGTGGGTTTAAGATGGGTGGCTGAATAAGAAGGGCCTAGTTTAACTACAGACTCTAAGAAATCATGTAGGTGAGGCACCATGGGTCACACCTGTAATCCTAGCACTGTGGGAGACAAAGATGGGAGGATGGATCCCTTGGGCTGGAGACCAGCCTGAGCAAGAGCGAGATCCTGTCTCTGCTAATAATAGAAAACTTAGTGTCACGTCTCTATTAAAAACAGAAAAAATTAGTCAGGTGCAGTAGTGGTCACCTGTAGTCCCAGCTACTCACGAGGCTGAAGTAGGAGGATCACTTGAACCCAGGAGTTTAAAGCAATCATGTAGTTCAACCTTTTACCTAACACCCAATTCCCTCTAAAATATACTAGCCTTGAAGATACAACATGGAACTTTTGAGCATTTTCTCTTTTTGCACTGTTCTATTTGCTAGACTGTTCTTCCTCGTGTTTAGTCGAAAGAGATCAGCATGATTAGTATGATGACCAGGAACACAGGAGGCTTGGTTTTGGTCCCTCTCTCTCCACTTATTAGCTATGTCATGGGAACAAGTTATTTAATCTGTTTGTGAATTGATTTCCTATTTAAAATAATAATGTAACCTACCTTTGTAGGATTGTTAAAAAGATTAAGAGTTATGAATTCTTAGGATTATGTCCAAATAATAGTAAATACAAACAATATTGAGCAGAACAAGTTTTATACATAGCCTGAGAGCCTCTACTTGAGAATTTCGTTGGCATTTAGAAAGAAAATTGTGATCGTCTGTCTTTTCTCCAAGGTAAATATACCCCAACGTGTCCACACCCTTCTGCATCCTGGTCATCATGTTCTTTGGATGTATTCCAGTGGTCAGTGTTCTTCAAATTTGTTTCATGAGGAAGAGTCACGTTCAAAATATTTAATAACCGGTCATGGTAATAACCAATCAGACTGCACATTGGCTGTGAAGATCTATGAGACTGAGCTAGTGGACACCAGCCAAATGCTAACATTAGGCTTGACCACACAGTGGCATTAGGATTCCCTTTGTCTTTTAATTTTTTACGACCACAGCTCTGAATCTGTAATCATTTTATACCTCTGAAATTACTTCAAACATTCCTCTTTCCAAACCACCACCTTCTAACTCCATTATTTCTGTGCTGTAATTACTCGATCTCACCATAACCTTATAACCTTCATTCTATACATTTTCTAAACTTAACAGCCTCTAGAAAAGATGAGAAAGTTTGCTGTAAAGACAAGTAGAAAAATGGGGCTGTAGCAACTTTGTTTCATTTTGAATGATGGATTATTCTACAACACGTTTGAAACTGATGAGAATGATAAAGAAGATAGATTATGTGGAAGAAAGGATACCTGAAGAAATTAGCAAGAAGCTGGTAAGGCTTAAATCTATCTATCTCTCTACCCTCAAATCCTCCTCTAGCTATCTATTGGCAATTCAGATGTATGACAGCAATAAAACTTTAACATGGCTCCAACAGATATCTCCTCATAAGTCTCCTCCAACAGATATCTCCTCTTCCTGTCATTATTTCCCATCTCTAGAAATGGCACCTCCTGCCCTCATACTATAAACGTAAGAGTCATCCTTGATTTGCATATTTAGTTGCATATTCAATTCACCAAGAAATCCTATTAGTTCTATCTGCAGGATGGTCCATTTCACTTGTATTCCATCTTCCAATAAGGCACTAAAAGAACTTTCCACAATGATAGAACTTTTTATATCTGGGTTGTCCAACATGGTTAGTCACTCACTACATGTAGCTACAGAGCTCTTGAAATGTGGCTATTGCCATGTTTTCCTTTTATTTTAATTAAGTTAAATTTAAATAGCAACATGGAATAGGGAGTGCAGGTCTATAATATGCTGTAGACATAATTCACCATGTTGAGCCTCACAGCAGCCAGAACAGCCCTCAGAGTATTTCCCTATCAAAACTTTTTGTGACTTCCTATTGGATTGGAATAAAATCCAGACTCTACCAAAGTCTGAGCTTATCTCATTCTGTCCTCATTTGATCACTACCCACTCTGGCCTCTGACAATTCTCTAAGTTATCAAGCTCTTCTCAGATTCAGGGCCATGTATTCTACTTATTTTTGTATCAAATGTCTTTTGTCCAGCCATATACTAAACACTGGAGAGACAGCGATGAACAGAAGAGACTAAGTTCTGTTCTCAAGAAATTTTCATTCTAGCAGAGAAGGCAGATTATCACAAATAAAATATATTCTCTGCCAGGTCATGATACATGCCAAGAACAAAAAGTAGAGAAAGGTTATTTAGACCATGTGACAGAGGAGGCCTCAGATAAAGCAACATTTGAACAGGTACCTAAATGATTGAGGAAATGAAGCTTGACACCCCCACCCCGGGGGGGTAGAGACAGAATGTGCTTGGCTCATTGTCCATTTTTCTATGTGAGGATCCACAGAAGAGCGATCCATGCCCTGCCAGGTCCATACTCCAGGTGGTAAGCCCTGCTTTGGAACCAAATCTTCTGATGCTTGGCTCTTGTACTTTCCAGCCTCCAGAGCCGTGAATAAATATTTTCTTGCTTATAAACTTCCATAAAATTTATGGTATTTTGGCTCGGCGCCTGTGGCTTAAGCAGCTAAGGCGCCAGCCACATACAACAGAGCTGGCAGGTTCGAATCTAGCCCAGGCCTGCCAAACAGCAATGACAACTACAACCAAAAAATGGCCAGGCCTTGTGGCAGGCATCTGTGCTCCCAGGTACTTGGGAGGCTGAGGCAGGAGAATCACTTAAGCTTAGGAGTTGGAGGTTGCTGTGAGCTGTGATGCTATAGCACTCTACTCAGGGCAATGGCTCTGTCTCAATAAAAATAAAAATAAAATTTATGGTATTTTGCTGTAGCAACACAGGTGGGATAATAATCTAGTTGGGAGTGTGGCAATGGAGCTCTATATTCAGTAATTCAAAATTCTTACAGAAATTGAATATTTCATGGAAACAAAATTGAACAAACATTTAGAAATGCTTCAGGACGTTGGTCTGGGCAAGGACTCCTTGAGTAATACTCCTAAAGCACAGGGAACCAAAGAAAAATCAGACAAATGGGATCTCATCAAGCTAAAAAGCTTCCACACAGCCAATGAAACCATCAACAAAGTAAAGAGACAACCCACAGAATGTGAGGAAATATTTGTAAACTCCACGTCTGACAAGGGATTAATAACTAGAATACATAAGGGGCTCTGACAACTCAATGGGAAAAAAATAATCCCATTAAGACATGCACAAAGGATTTGAATAGACATTACTCAAAAGAAGACTTAGAAATGACCGAAAGGTACATGGAAAAAATGCTTACCATCATTAATCAGAGAAATGCAAATCAAAACTACAGTGAGATATCATCTTACCCCAGTTAAAATGCTTTCTATCAAAAGACAGGTAATAAGGAATGCTGGTAAAGACGCCAAGAGGGGGAACCCTCAAACATTGTTGGTGTCGGTGGAATACAAATTCGTGTAACTACTATGGAGGGGAGATTAAGTGGGATGGTTAATGCAAAAATACAGTTAGAGAAAATGAATATTTGATTTCACAACAAAATGACTATAATCAACAATAAGTGAAGGTGTACTTTAAAATAACTAAAAGAGTGGAAGTGGAATGTTCCTAACACAAAGAAATGATACATGCCTGAGGTGATGGATACCCCAATTACCCTGTTTGGGTTAATTCACATTGTATGCCTGTATCAAAATAGCACATGCACTCTATAAAGATATATACAAGTATTATGTGTACCCATAACAATGAAAAATAAAATTTTAAAATGATTACATGAGAATACTTTAAATGTTCAGTGATGGACTAAGTAAATTTTGCTAGTATGTATTAGTGAATACAATATCACAAAGAAAATGACATAGATTCACATTTATTGTGATCAAAAGGACACAAAAATATCTCAAAAAGATATTTTTGAGAGAAAAACATGATAAGGAATATCATTTGGCATGATATAATTAGTATAAAACCATACCAACTATACATATCATTTCATATTATATAATATCACATTATATTAATATGAGCTGCCTCATTTGTAATCACTTGACATATCTGAAATGATGATCAATCAGAGAACTTTCAAAGAGGAATAATGTCACCAGATTGGAGAACAGTAAAGAGAGAGAGAGAGATGTTGTCCTTGACATACAGAAAGTAGTCTAACATTCACAGGTAGACCATGTTGTTCTTCTGTTGGACATAATCTCATAAAATAACAACATTGGACAGGGCACCTTGAATCCATGATAAAATGAGATGAAAACTAGGTCAGGTGCAATCACCAAAATACCAAACATCTAAACATCTCCTTCTCTTGGCGAAAACCAGGGATTGTTACTTTTTTTTTTTTTTTTTTTTTTACCAATTATAATTTTATTCTTGGTCCCTGTGACTGAGAGCACCAATCCTGAAATTGCCTTTTCCTGACAGAAACCAATCCAGAGCAAAGTCCATTTCCTTGGCTCCTCTCCCAAATTACCCAAAGATGTTTTAACAGCTTTTTTCTAAGATCGTCTTACTGAGACACCCTATGATTTTTCATGGCATGTATATTCTCTCTCTGCAAATAGCAATAAATCAAATTTATTCAATCTGAGATGTGTTTATAAGATCTTTGGCTGAAGGACATTGACAAAAGTTAGAATTGCAGAGTCTAATGCTAGGGAGACCTCATGTTAATCTCATGAAAAACTAATAGCTTTAATTTTTGTATCTTCCTTCCCCCCCCCCCATTTTAATTGCGTTAGAGACCCTAATAGGAATCATACTCACTGATAAGAAACTTAGGGAACTTTGGAACTTCAAAGTAAAGCACAGAACTAATTGGTGCTATAAGCCTGAGCGTCTCATAGGAGAGGTCAAGGTCCCTGGAAATAGATAACGTCCAAACCCTCCCTCTCTCACCCTTACTGGATTGCAATGACATCCTAAGTGGCAGAACTGGAAAGAAACTTGAAATTTGATACAATATTGGATTACAAAGTCTCCCAAAAATGTTCCGTATATAAATGAGTCTCAAACAGAGTATTGCTGGATATTGAAGCATGTTAGACTGCATATGGTCAAGACATCTCTACAGACCATTCAGGCTTGGTAAGGGGGTTGTAGCTCAGCGGCAGGTGTTTATCTTACAGCTCTACTGTAAAGATCAACCTGATACTGTTATCAGGTATCAAAAATACCGAGTCCAAGGATTAAAAGTCTCTTATCTTATGCATACAGGCCTTGGGTTGGACTTCCAGCACTTCCAACTGTTCATGTCTCGGTCTTCAACACCACGTCAGTCAAGATTATTCAAGCTAATTGGCCTTTCCCCCCTTTTTATTTACCCTGTGTCTAAAAAGGGCCACCTAAACTGTAAAGATAAACCTGATACTGTTAACACTGAGTAAATAAATTTTCAAAGAGGTTACCACTTACAAATGTAGTTTGGGAAATAAAGGCTCTTAAAACATATGACCTCTGCAGAGAAACACAACTAGAGTCACTAATGGTGAAGTGAGACAGGAATCACTGGACTAAAAACCAAGAAGAGCTGGGATGGGAGTGGGACTCAAGATCCAGTGAACGTGACCTCATGCTTGTTCCACGTGCTCAGTGTTGCCCCAGGATTCTGATGAAGAATTTGATAAGAAATAACTAATCACACATGATATTGTTCCCAAGGCAAATGGAGGTCATGTTTCCTATACCTGTAGGAAATGCATAAGTACTTAGTGCCACTTAATAGAGGTCACTTAAGATCAATTTACCAAATAATATGGATTGCTGATCTTGTCATAAATATTAATCATTGCCTTCATTTTATCTCCTGGCATAGAATAAAAAGTCCAAGTGCAATTCAGCATGTTGTCATAAATGTCAGGATAATTGGGAGATGTGATCTCAATGGAACCAGATCCAATACTGGACATCCTGAGGCAAAGAGAAAATTAATATTTAACACCATAATCAGGGATCTGAATTACTTCTTGAATCTGGTCTTAATGTCTATAGCTAGGTCATTAAACCTACACTTCAGTGTAGTATATTAATTTCTGTCACTGTTTCCTGGCATTCACAGTTCCTTATGTATAGAGTTTGAATGACTTGTTTTGAAAAACTGACCCCCCCTGCCCCAAAAGACAACAGACTGAATTTCTTTGACTTTATATCACACATGGTGAACCCATTAAATCACACCTACATTTCAATGTACTTTTGTTGCTCCTATTTAATACACAATCTTATTTAAGGCTCATAATCATGAGAAGTATGACATTCAACTGATGTGTCCTAAGATCTTTAGAACTTCCCTAAATTTGCAAATATCACAGTAATATTTCGTTTCCCTCACAGATGCAGTAAAAAGTAATGTAAACACCATGAAGTGTGAGCAGAGGACACAGCAAGCAGGTTACGTAGATCTGGATGCTTAAAATAACTTCCTGGACCTCCTAAAGTCCACTGTTACAGTATATACAATTCAGATTACCAACACCTAAAAGGTAAGGACATTTGGATCACTCACAGAATTGAAACTAGGACATCAAGGTTCACGGGGCCAAGAGACTACTATACCAGGAAAGAAAATTGAGCAATTCGGTGATATTCAGAACCCATGCCAAATGCTCTAGGAAAAACCCTAAATCTGAGGTTACCCAAATATTGACTTATTTCACCAATAATTTTATCACCTTAATTATCTCAATGCAATAATCCAGCAAAGAAAAAAGGCAAAAGACTAAAAGGTATATAAAATATAAAAAGGCATATAGACTAAAAGGTATAAAATATATAGAAAGAATGGCAATGGACAGACATAAAATAGCTAGATTTATAAGTAGATGGTTTTTTTTTTTACCCTCTTTGCTCTCTACTCCCTAACCTACCTGAGGTCTCCACTGATGCCCAAGTTTGATACTAAGAATATTGATACGAGTCCATATTCCACTGTAAAGCAACTAGAATCAGGATATGAACATCTGGAAGTTTTTGAGAGAAGTCAGACAATACTATTTACTAGACAAGGTTTAGCAGCAAAGATACTTCCAGTTACAGTTTCATAATATCAGCTAACCAAAGCCAAGCCAAATTCTGTACCATGGATTCCTCACTTCCTCCTTCATGATCTTATCTTTAGATGTCATTAATTTTTCATCTCACGGAATCTAGAACAAGAATATTTGGGGCCAATACTAAACATTTATGATTTTTTTTATTCTTCTGACTCTAAAAATAATACATACATGAACACAGCAGGAAATTTTAAAAATACAGAGTCCAAGGATTAAAAGTCTCTTATAATCCCTCCTTTAAGCAATATTTGTGTTTAATGTAAATATTGTAAGACTTTTCCTTTGCTATATGTACAATTTTTTCGAAATTATATGTCATTTTACACCATTATAACCTTTTTGCTACCCACTTCATTTATTGTGGTTATTTTTCCATATTAAATATTCCATATAAATTTGAAGGCCTCTATATTATTATTCACATGGATGTACCATTATGTCCAATGTCATATTTTAATCTGCAATCTAAAGACTCTGAATGAGTCATGTTTTTAATAAACCTCACTCATAAGGTAATATTCAATTATCATCATTTCTGTCATTGGAAAGATGTTTGCATTAAAGGTATTCTATGTTTATCTGAACAGCAGAATTGAATATATATATAGTAGTCTCTTTCCTGAGTTAACTTATTCTTTAGCTTTCAGGCAGGGGAATTCCCATAACCAAAATAGATGTAATTCTTGTCAGCTAAGAAGCCACCTCCTTATTCTCCACTCGTAATCTGCCTCAGCTGAAATGTCATCTCCTTTATTCAAACAAACCATTTTGAGGCTTAGCACCTGTGGCTCAAATGGCTAAGGCACCAGCCACCTGTGCTCAGGTTTGAATCCAGCCCAGACCTGCCAAACAACAATGACGGCTGCAACCAAAAAACAGCCGGGCATTATGGCAGGTGCCTGTACTCCCAGCTACTTGAGATGAGGAGGCAGGAGAATTGCTTGAGCCCAGGAGTTGGAGGTTGCTGTGAGCTGTGATACCCCGGGCGGCAGCTTGAGGCTCTGTCTCAAAAAAAAAAGAACAATTTTAAGCACTGCCTATTTTCCAGGCATGGTTGTAAGTGTCAGGAATACAGCAGGGGATTGTGCTCAGTGTGACTGAAGAGCAGTGTCAAGGTTGGCACGGCTGGCATGAGGTGAGCACTGGGGAAAATGGTAGGAGAAGACATCAAGGAGGAAGTCAAGTGTGGGATCACACACAGCATCCTGTGGGCACTGGAAGGGCCTTTGCTGTGAATGAGTTCAGAAGACACTGGGTTACACAAAGTGACATGCTATATTAAAGTGATCACTCAGGCTGTTATGAGTAAAATAGACCAAAGGAAGACCTGCACCAGAATGTCATGGTGGAATTGTTGAGGAGTAGCTGGACTCTAGGTCTATAAGACCCACACATTAACTTCATGTAAAACGTTAAGGATGAACAAGTTCAATGGCTTGAGCAATTTAATCAGTAAAATGGAGTGAACGTCTACTGAGATGGGGAAGATTGGTGGACGAAGAGCTTGAAGGCAGAGAAGGAAATCCAGGGTTCCATGTTGATCATGTTAAGCCTGAGCAGCTTATTATTACATATGCATGGAAAGGGAGGCACTTGAACTAACATTCAATAAAGAACTGGGACTGGAGATGGAAAGCTGTCTGTGTATAGATGACATTGAAAGCCAGGGATCGGGTGAGGTCACTTACGAGTTCAGATAAAGGAGGAAAGAAAGTCAAACACTGGGTCTTGAGAAACTTCAACCTTTAGTAATAGAGAAAATGAGGAACCACCAGCCAGAGCTTCTGAAGGGGACCAGAGAACTAAGGGAGGGTGACAATTGGAGGCCAAAACAAGTCAGCTTTTTATGTTTTATTTTGAGACAGAGTGTCACTTTGTCGCCCTCAGGAGAGAGCTATGGCATCATAACTCACAGCAACCTTAGTCTCTGGGCTTAGGAGATCCACGGCCTCCCAAGTAGCTGAGTATACTGGTGCTGGCCACAACGTCCAGCTATTTTTAGAGACGGGGGGGGGGGGGTCCTCACTCTTGCTCAGGTTGATCTCGAACTCCTGACCTCAGGCAATCCACCTGCCTCGGCCTCCCAGAGTGCCAGGCGTGAGCCACTGTGCCCAGCCACAAGTCAGGTTTGAAAAGAAAAAAGAGCTCATCTGTGTCAAATGCTGCTGTCTTGACTGAGAGGGACTGTTGCATCTGGGCTAGTGAAAGAACAATTGGCAAGAACAACGTCCACGGAATGGTAGGAAAGAAACCCCCGTGGGAATGGAGTCAAGAGAAAACGGTAGTGGGCAAAAGGGAGGACAGGGAGTACAAAGAACCTTCATGGAGATTCGCCGTATGAGAATAGAAATTCAAATTTTCCTAGACATTCATCCCCATCCTCTACCAAACAGACAAGATCTCTAAGACACTTTCATTGTACATTGTAATTTTTCTTCACAACTTAATGCAATTTATTAAACCGTTTTTTTAATATGGATATTTGTGTATTGACTATCTCTTTCGCTAGATTGTTAACTCTGCTAGAACGGGCACTGCCTTGTTCATTGCTGAATCCTCAGTGTCATGGACAGAGCTTGGGATCATTGTGCCTTTATAGGCTTAAAACCACTTGTGGATAGTCTGAATAATTAAAGCCTTAAATGTGAGCTCTTATGCAACTTTGTTTATGTTGCTCCCTTATGCTGTATATTCTGTTATAACTTGCACTTGATGCAAATTTCTTCCTAATTGTCTTTTGTCCAACACTTCTCACATTACTAGATTAAATGAAGTAAAATACTTTTCGTAGGAATGCTTCTCTAGTTGTACTCCAATTAACACATACAAAAATAATCAGAACAGGAAATAAATTTAAATGGGCAGCGCAATGCTGGTTTTTTGGGAATAAAATGAGTGTGGATTGATTCATCTTCAGGACCAGGGTAATGGAACATAAGAATGGAACATAAGGGCAAATGTTTTCTCCACAATATTCAATTTCTATAATTTGCAATAGTTCTCAATTTTCCTAATGTTTCTAAGCGCCTCTGCTCAAATTACATGAAGGTTGGACAAAGTTACGTTTTAATAATCCAATTGTAACTAACATACCCGAACCATCAGATAAAGAAAAAAGGGCCAAATTACTCTATTGAGGAAGTTAATTCCGAAAGATTAAAAACTACTTGAAATGTTTATTCTAGGGATAAACAATTTCTACTGCAGCCATTCTCGACCTGTGGGTCGCAACCCACAGGAACTGTATTAAAGGGCCACGGCATTAGGAAGGTTGAGAACCTCTGTTTTACTGTATTGTTATAATGTTCTAAATGTCAAAGAAAAATAGAGAAAACATTTAGGAGAGGTAAGTAATAGTCTTCATTTAGGTTCATTATACTTCATTTAGGTTTAGCTTGAGACCTCTACACGTTATAGAAGTCACAACTTTAAATATTATCTTTCTCTCGTCCCCTAAAGTTGACAAATGAAACAAAGAATTACAATCTCTTTAATAATGGAATTTTCCTACTACACCATAAGATGAACATGAATATATACATAAAAAATAGGGAAAAAAATCAATGGACTTACCAGAAATACGAAAGAGTATCTCAAAGAAATCTCTCCTATGGCCAACTGACATTATATGTGAAAATCAAAACCATGAGATTTTAATGAAAGTGAATCTCCTTCACATGATTCTCCTACCAAGAAAAATAATAATTCTCATTGTTTATCAAGGCAAAGGTTATTGAGCAAGCGGAAGAAATTCCTGTTTTTGAAATTACAGGTTTATATCATCTCTACTCCCAATAATATAAAAATGTAAAAAATAAGTGAATAAAAACCAGTAAGAATACAGAGCCAGATGATCCAGATTTTTGAATCTAAGTAGGTCTAAGGCAATGGTCCTAAATCAGCTAGGACATAGTACTCAGTTCTTATCCTGGAATAACTTAGGTACGTCTTTTTAAAGCTATATATTGTAAGAAAAGGTAACATGGTCTAGGATTAGTTCTCAGGGAATGAAAAAGTTATTACTATCCCTAGATTGAAATGAAATATATAGATAAAAGGATATATTTGAGCTTTAGCTACATATCACCTTCATTTATCTACAGCATAGGCAAGTTGCAATAATTGCTATAAATGTCAAAAGCATTAGCTGGTCTAAGTGAAGTTTTTTAAGCAATAGTTCTTAGAGGTATCCTGTGATTCACAATTCTAGTGCTAAAATGGACATAGTTTTAAATGTGGACGCAGTTTATAAATGGACATAATTGCAGTAGTTTTGTTCAGCCTCCCTCTCACACAAGATTTCTAAAGCATCCTCTAGAAGATGACGTGGTCTCAATTTCTTGCCTCTCTGGTGAGGCAGACTGCTAAACTGAATATGGTCATGCAGTTCCCTGTAACCATCCTCCATGAAATCAATTTGCTATTCTTGATTCCCTGTTACAGAGAATTGCATAAATCCAGGGAATCTTCCACGAATCCAATACCACTTCTAGAACAAGATATTCTTTCCTCCTTCTTTTGCCTTATAACATTAAGATTTTATTTTTTGAGACCGAGTCTCACTTTGTCACCCTCAGTAGAATGCTATGGCATCATAGCTCACAGCAACCTCAACTCTTAGGCTCAAATGATCCTCTTGCCTCAGTTTTTCATTTTTAGTAGAGACAGGGTCTCACTCTTGCTCAGGCTGGTCTTAAACTCATGAACTCAAGCAATCCACTGGCCTCAGCCTCCCAGAGTGCTAGGATTACAGGAGTGAGCCATGGTGTCTGGCCTATAACCTTAAGATTAAAAACGTGCATTCACTCGTTGGAGAAAATCTCAAGAATTTTTTTTTAATTACTCAAAATCGTGTAATTTAAATGTGTAACTACATATTTAAATTTACATTTTCAATTTAATATGTAATTAAACATATTGTTTTCCTTTAGACTTAATTCACTTTTGTAAATTATGCTACATAGCTCTCCATCGGGAATTTTCTCATTCAATATTACATAAAAGATGTTCCTGTTTTGTTAAAAAAAAATGTGCAAATACTTTACTTAATGGCTGAGTATTTTACCCTATGGATTTACTATATTTTCCTTAATCATTTCCTCATTTAGGTTATTTTCATTGTAGGCCACTATAAATGATGCTGAATGAACTATCTAATGCATTATAACATCGCATATTGTGTATTTTTAGTAAGTCTAGCTAACAGGACAGATTCTATGACATTATGAACCTAAGAGTTTGGAATAATGTTTCTCCAGAAAGCATGCTTTAAATTATACCCCAACAACATAAAAGTGTATGGTATATTTTATTTGACAAGTATAGTCATTCTTCAAAATCTTTGTCACTTTACTAGGTGAATTTTTTCCCCATTTGTTTTAAAGGGACCAAATAAATTTTGTTAATATGTATTTGTCTATAAATTGCTCCCTCAGGTCATTTGCCATTTTTTAAATTAGGGTATGTCATGGACAACAGTGATTCTGAGTTGTATTCTGAAATTAATTAGTTAGAGTCTTATCTATTGCACTTACTTTTTTAATATTATGAATCCTAATTCTGCAGGAATTTCTAATGTTTTGTGTATGAATACTTGTGTTAAGCAGGGGTAGATTAGGAATGTCACAGTCAAAGATTAATTATCATAAGATGGAGAATTCAAATCTGCTTCCCATGACAAAATATCTCTAAGTTTAATTGATCATACAGAGAATTTCCGGATAAGTGCAGTTTCCTATAACACTCATGGCTTCCAGGGTTCAAGTCAAGGATCCTTGAATTTTAAACTTGTCACTACTGCAAGAAAATTCTGCCCTTTTTAGTAAGCAGATGGCCAGAAGATCAACTTCAGTGTGACAAGTAACAAAATATGAGATTTAATTTAGATTGTATAGTAGTGACACCACAGGGAAACAGTCTAATCTTTTCTTCCAAGCAGCACACTTTTAAGAAAAGAAATCAGAATATTTCTGATCCAAACACCAGTTTTCTTATCTGTATATTAACATGCATTCTCTTATTTAATTCTCGAAGTAACCTTACGAGGCAGTTCAAGGTAACAGGTTTCTGTAAGGCAGGAACATTCATAATTTTCAAGGATACCACATTCTCCCCATAGGAAGCAATGGCTTTGTTGACACTAAATCGGCCCAGGGACCCAAGAAAGCGCAGTGTTTATTCATATTCCACTAAGTGGAAACAAAGTTTGTTAAAGATTTAACAATTTAACAAAGATTTAAAGATTGTTAAAGATTGCTACTTTAAATTATAAATTAATCAAATTTAAATTACTTTAAATTATAAATTATCTCCTGAGATGGTAAGCGCATCCAAAGAATAAAACGAACAGTGGCTTAGCAAGTGGCTGTTTCATCAACTCTGACAGGACCCCACTTGCATGCAGAGTGACATTCATAACTGGCTCCTTCTTAAGGAGGCAAAGGCCAGCAAAAAGTTGTACATTCTCTTTTTCTGGATTGTTACCTAATTTCGTTATATGTTTGTATCCTTGATTAAATAAGTTGGGGATTTATAGTGCAAAGTATGTGTGCCTCTTACCATACATGAAGAACCTGAGTCTTAGAAAGCTTTGGAATCATTACCAAAGTCACTGAACCGGAATGTGGTAGATCTGAGGTACAGACCCGGCCCCATCAGATTTCAGAACTCTGAACTGCTATGTCCCGTCAAGTCTGGAAATGCCGGTTGACCAAAGACCATTTCCATTTTTCTTCTCCCTAATCCCCTTCCGGGCAGGTGTGGTCATGTGACAACTGTGACCAAAGAGAATTAAATCTGCTACAAAATTCTTGGAAAACTTGCTTTCTTGATAAGGACAATCCTTCTCCCCTCCTCTCCCTTTCCTTCTTTCTTCAATGTGATGATGAGAACTAAAATAACCGTTATGCAATCACTAGAAAAAGGCCAAAAGAATCGCAATAACTTCAGTGCTGGAAGAGGTGAATTATTGACCTGACCCTAACATCTGAATATCACTGGATATCTCTCTTAGAATAATAAATTGAAGGGGGGTTTCCAGCTACTACTATGTGATAATCCCATTTAATGTCTTTTCCTGTGATTATTTTGCCTGACTGATAGAATAGTCTCAATTTTCTTGTGTGTATATTTGTCTGAACTGCTTTATCTGTCCTTTATTTTCTACAGTTCTGGACAAATCTAATCTAGATGTGTGATCCATGTGGGAAACATAGCTGCGTTTTATTGTTAACTTAATCTGAGAGGATGTTATCTTAACTTTAAGTCTAAGAAAATAGTAAGACTATTTTGATATAAGAAGAGACCAGTTGATGTCGCATGTAAGCCACATACTGAATATATAACAACTAACAATGTCTCATAAAAGAAATCAATGGCTTAGATCTCCATGGGAAATTAGTTATCTATTAATTCTTTGCCTGGTCCAAACCCTTCAAAAACTCACAGGAAGGGGCAGGCTAAGGTTCTCAGCTTCATCTGGAAGTTGGTAACATCAAGGGAAATGATGTGATTTGAAGGGGCTACTAACCCCTATTGTCAATGACAGCATAGATGAGAAAAGTCAGAAATGTTTCTAAACAGAATACACATTTATTTATTAAGAATTTAATGCATTGATTTTATTATCTCTCAGTGAGCCTTAGTTTTTAATGTCTGTTTCTTTATGCTTGAGTAAGAGAAGGATTTCCGCTTTAAATTATAACAACTAAAAATATCCCCTAATACCTAATTTGCTAGAAGTTCACACAATATGGTGAATGGTTAGTCCATCCTGTGTATTGATCTAAATTCTCATTGGTGATGTACGAGTTGAAGGAATGATATGTGCCAGAATGTACCCCAAACGCCCCCCAAATCTCTTTGATAGAGAATCAACTTTCCACTTTGCCTAATAAATGGTCTCTTTTGTTGAGAAAATATAATTTATCAACAAGAATCTTCTTACATTGTTTTTGCTCCCCTCCTACCAAAGGCCATATAGCCAGGGTTACCTAAGAGTCTACTTTTTAAGGAAAAGAGGTGAACAGTAATGCTTTAAGCAAATACCAACTGGTATTAAGCAAATGCCAACCAGTAAACTGGTTTTTCACGTGCTTCTTTTATCATCATGAACATTTCTCCTTTTTCATGCAGTGGCTCCAAAGGGAGGTATCTTGGCATCTCTATGACTCTCACTGGCTTGGTTAGAAGAAAGTCCACAAAAGTGACCACATGCTCTTGGTTTGAACTCAAGGAAGCTCTGGTTATTTTACCGTCCTTTTAATTTTACCTAGAAGAAAAGGAAGCCGAAGGATAAGAATAAAATTAAATTTTAAAATGCTTATTATATGTCTTTTCAGATCAAGGCAATCAGCCCCCCTAATGCCTTAGGCAAAAAGGTAATCCTCAAGAGCTGGTTAGTTTTACTGAAGTCTCCCCACCTTAAATATTCAAGGTACACGAACAAGCACATCTCTCCGCATTAGTTTTGCCATAGTCTAGGATCTAAGGAATATTATGTGAAAGACTGTAGATAATGCCTGTTAATTGCCCAATTCCATCTAAAAGCAATACTTTTTCTACTCTCTCTCTCCTGTGTGCACTGTGCCTGAAAGCAATATTTTAATACAGTTCCTCAAGAGAAAACTTTCATATGATGTGAGTGCTTTTATTACTTAATTTTCGAAAACAAAAGTGCAGTATACACAAGTCTAGAAAAATATATTCTCTGCAATGCTTTTTGGTGCCAAGGAGGGAAACTAGATTTCAGCTGTCTACATTAACCGAGAATCAAAAAGCTTCACTAATTACATGTTCTAAATAAAGTGCATTCTTATACTTATCTACAGTATCTCTATAGTTTTCAAAACTTAAATATTGCAAAGGAAATTCTGATACAGAGATAAACTGTCCAGAGCTGGTCAGCCTGCTAAAATTTAGACCCAAATACAACCCACAAGAATTACAGTTGCAGAAAAGTCTCTCTGTGGTATAAAATCAGGATCAGAGTGTAAAAAAGTTATCTTGTAGCTAACGTATCTTAGCCATGTTCAGAGATCCTAAGTCCACCATAAGTTAATCAATTTATCCCTTGAGCAGCTTCTCTTTTGGACCTGATCAAATCTCAGATGATATAAATAGCTTTTTCTCTCAAACATAAATTCATTTTTCACAGAAATAGTTCAGTAACAAAATGCCGCATAAGTTTTGGACTATTCTTAAAAAAGAGTGACATTGACTTTGAACCTTTATAAATTTGTAAAATGACCAAACATACCTCAGACTTCGAAGATAATATAGTTTATGCCAAAAGCACCTTGTACAAGGGGATGAAATGTCACCCTCACCAGTGGTGCAGAGCTCATGAAAATCACTGGGTAAAGCATTCTCCCACATAATTTACCTACATTAAAAAAGTTAACTCTAATAAAAAAAAAAAAACCAAACCAAGAACACACATTTTAGAGCAGTTTTTATATTTTAGGCAGAGCAATTAGTTTAAATCACAAGAAAGGAATTTACTCTCTTCAGCAAAAAAAGAACACAGGGCTCTAGAACTCAAGTAACTCCCTCAAAGTCACAGACCAGTGGGGGGGTTGGGGTGGGAAGCCAGGATCTCAACCCCATGGATCAAAAACGTATCCAAGTCTACTGTGTTATAGTGCTTCCTTAAAGGATAGTAAGTAATAAATTATTTTATCTTTAAAATGTTTCTCCTAGAAAAACAATCTACTTATTAAAAATAGCTCATCACAACGGTCCATGAGAGAAAACTTTCAACCTAAAACTTCATTCTTTCCCTATAGCCCATCTCCTGTTGTTTGCTTTACTTGAGAACCTAAGTTACAGATGGAAAGGAAAATTATAACTGTAATTCTAAGTGATTAAGAAGGCAGATTGAGAAGGTGTAGAAAGAACCTGTGAGTTTCCTAAAATAAAATACACCCATATTAAGAATAACTCAGCATCATTTTGTAACATTCATTTGAATGACACCTACTCAGAAAGACGTCTGCTGATCACACTACACACAGCCATGAGGCACATCCATCCCACATACTTTTTCCCTTCCTACTTCATTTTTTACTATTTATCTTTTTATTTTTTTTATTGAATGGTAACTATATACATTAATGCACTTCTGGGGTACAGTGTGGGGTTTTCACATGCAATCCGAAATACTTCCATCAAACTGATCAACACAGCCTTCATGTCATTTTCTGTTATTGTTTCAAAACGTTCTGATTTTATTCTTAGAGAGATTCGCTTGTACCCCTGTAAGATAAACCACAGAAATGGTCCCTCCAATCCCTCTCCCTTCACCCATTCTCCCCGCCCTTCTCCCTCCCTCCTCCCCACATTCTTAGGCTATTTGGGTATAGCTTTCATATAAAAGGGACACATTAGTGTCATAATAAAGGTGTGTACATTGGACACTTGGTCCTCCAGTCCTGCGATACTTTGCTCAGAAGAACATTCTCCAGCTCCATCCATGTGAACATGAAGGACATAAATTCTCCATCTTTCTTTAGGGCTGCATAGTATTCCATGGTGTACATATACCAGTTTACTGATCCATTCATGGATTGATGGGCACTTGGGTTTCTTCCATGACCTGGCAATTATGAATTGGACTGCAATGTTTTTGCATTTCTTTTTTTTTTTTTTAATTTTATTGAATGGTAACTATGTACATTAATGCACTTCTGGGGTACAGTGTGGGGTTTTCGCATGCAATCCGAAATACTTCCATCAAACTGATCAACATAGCCATCATGTCATTTTCTCAGTTATAGTTTTAAAACATTCTGATTCTACTCTTAGAGAGTTTCACTTGTACCCCTGTATG
>CAUYQV010081291.1:0-12660 GCA_963574575.1 Galagoides demidoff
GGGTGCCTGTGGTCCCAGCTACTTGGGAGGTGGAGGCAGGAGATTCGCTTGAGCCCAGGAGTTGGAGGTTGCTATGAGGTGTGATGCCATGGCACTCTACCCAGGGGGATAGCTTGAGGTTCCATCTCAAAAAAAAAAAAAAAAAAAAGACTTCGTTGCATTCCTGATACTTGTAAAATTTCCTTCTAGTGTCTATTACTTAATGTATTCCAAATGAACTCCAAAGGTTTAATTCTCAGAAAATACCTTCCTACATTAATGACATTGCCCTATTAATAAGATTTCTCCAGAAGGAAATCTCTGATGATGTTCAACATAGGAACTGTCACTGAAAACCTTGCCATGCATGTTTTATTTATTAAATTGAAAGGTTTCTCTAGTTTGGAGCACATTAAAGGTTTGCCCAGCTCATTACATTTCAAAGTTTTCTTTCTAGTAGGCACTCTGATGATGTGCTAAGCAGGAGTTTGGATTGAAAACCTTTCCACATTCATTACATCTATAAGGTTTCTCTCCAGTAAGAATTCTCTGATGATATATAAGATACGATTTTTGACTAAAGATCTTGCCATATTCATCACTCCTATAAGGTTTTTCTCCAGTATGAATTTTCCAATGATTTACAAGGTATATTCTGACTGAATATATTCATTAATTGCCATATTCATTAATTTGTAAGGTTTCTCACTAGTATGAATTATTAGATGTCACGCAAGGGTTGAATTGCAACTGAAGACCTTTCTACATTCATTACATTTGTAAGGTTTCTATCAGCATGAATATCCCAATGCTTTCCTAGGGATGACTTATTACTGAACATTTTGTCACATTCATTACATTTGTAAGGTTTCCCTCCATTGTGAATTCTCTGATATTTTGCAAGGTGTGAAATACAATTAAATACCTTTCCACAATCATTACAGTTGTAAAGTTTCTCTCCAGTATGAATCCTCTAGTGCATTTGTAGGGATGATTTATGACTGAACATTTTGCCACATTCGTTAAATTTGTATGTTTTTTCTCCAGTGTGAATTCTGTGATGTCATGCAAGTCCTGAATAGTCACAGAATATGTTTCCACATTCATTACATTTTAATGGTTTCTCTCCAGTGTGAATTTTCCAATGCTGTGCAAGGGCTGAATGTTGACAGAGTGCCTTTCCACATTCATTACATTTGTATGGTTTCTCTCCACTGTGAACTCTCTGATGCCGTGTAAGGGTTGACTGATGACGGAATAGCCTTCCACATTCATTACATTTGTAAGGTTTCTTTCCAGTGTGAATTCTCTGATGCTGTGCAAGGGCTGAATGTTGACGGAATGCCTTTCCACATTCATTACATTTGTATGGTTTCTCTCCACTGTGAACTCTCTGATGCTGTGTAAGGGCTGACTTATGACGGAATAGCCGTCCACATTCATTACATTTGTAAGGTTTCTCTCCAGTATGAATTCTCCAGTGTGTTGCTAGGGATGATTTCTCAGTGACTATCTTGCCACATTCATTACATTTGTAACGTTTCTCTCCAGTATGAGTCCTCCAGTGTGTTCCTAGGGATGATTTCTTAGTGAACATTTTGTCACATTTGTTACATTTATAAGGTTTTTCTCCTGTGTGAATTCTCAGATGTTCTGCAAGGAGTGAAATACGATTAAATACCTTTTCACATTCATTACATTTGTAAGTCTCTCCAGTATGAATCCTCCAGTGTCTTCTTAGGGACGATTTATGAGTGAACATTTTGCCACATTCGTTACATTTGTAAGGTTTCTCTCCTGTGTGAATTCTCTGATGCCGTGCAAGGGTTGAACTTTCACGGAATACCTTTCCACATTCATTACATTGGTAAGGTTTCTCTCCAGTGTGGATTCTCTGATGCCGCACAAGCTGTGAAATGTAATTGAAGACCTTGCCACATTCATTACACTTATAAGTTTTCTTTACAGAATGGACTCTCTGATGACTTCTAAGATTTGATTTTTTATTGAATGCCTTGGCACATATATCACATTTGAATCGATTCTCTTCCCCGTGCATTTGATGAAAAGTGAAATGTAACCCTTGATTATCGGCCTTCTCCCACTCAGTACATTTGTAATGTTCTGTTACTATCTGTGTTTTCTCTCTTTGTGGGGATAATGAATCCATAACATTGTACACATGTTCGTGAGAAAAGTGGGGTTTCATAGTAGAAGGAATTCTGTGGTGTGGGGCAATCAGGAAATCACTGTTGACAGATGGCTCCATGGAATTAAATTCATAAATTTTCTCTTCAATCTTAAATACCTGCAGTTCTGGGAGATCTGACTGGGTGTTCAATCCCAGATGATTATTAACAACCTTGTTTCCTGAATCCTTCCTATCTTGCTGATCTCTCCTATCAGTGAGATTTCCCTGAGGGGTCATACGGACTCCACTGCAATGTCTTTCATCATCTCTCCACTGACACTCAGAATTATGTATATTCTTCTGGGTTTCCCTAAAGCAAAAGTCTTCAATGTCATGGTTTTCATTCCTTTCCAACATCACTCTGGGGGATATTTCTTCTGTACTACTGCTCTCTGTAGGTGGCAATACATTTATCCCACATATAGAAAAGATAACTACAAGATAAAAAGACCAGAGGCATTTGATGAATTACACATGGTCATTAAACACCTCCTATTGAAATATATAACATTATACCAAGAGTAGCATAGGCACAGTATGCAGAGCTATAAAACATACAATTTCCTAACTGTTAGGAAAACTTTTTCTTTAATATTGAAAAGGTCATTACATGTAATTTAAAAGAGTAGGCAGGGAAGGCTAGCATGAAACAAACCTATTAGCAAAACACCTTGCAAAAACCCATGTCAACTCCGAAAGGAGAGTATTTTTACCCTGTAGGTAAACCACTGCAATAGGCTGAAAGAATATTAGTGTTCAATGATTGAGGGCAATGATGTACTTGTACTTGGAAAATGTATGAACTAGGGTCACAGAAAACATTACTGGGAACAAATTGAGAAATAGGATCCTATACAACATAAGTTAGGCAACTATGATTTTAACATTCATGTTGATCAAAGTTCATCTGCGGAGTTCCTATTCAGAATTTAGCAGTCGTTACAAACATCATGCAGTATTCTTAGCCATCAACCAGAATGAAATTGTTAGAGAAACTGAGAGATAAATTATATTTCATGTGAAATCCACAAGTCCACAACATTTATACATGTAACCCCAATTTGCACTTGAGGAAGGCCCTTTAGGCTCACACATGTTCTCAGGAACCACTGCTGATCCAAACAGCACCAAAAATAATATGTCATAAGAAACAGAGGAGCATAGGAAGGAACAGTTTAAGGCACACAGAAGGTTTCAACTATGCTACAAAAAGGGTTACTCAGTCATCCTTCACGTACAATGATGTTTGGGTCATCACCCACGGCACATCCTGATTTAGGTATCTGTGAAAATAACAATTTAGGCAATGTCCTGCAAAAGTTTCCCAATGCTAAGCATCTGGGTTTGTATGGTGAGAATAGTATTAGTGGGAAGGCGTCTTGTGGAATGCTGGCACAGACATTATACTTACAAACCTATGGAAACAAAGTTATGCCATGTCCTTTAAATTCTAAGTGTGGTAGGAAAGGAAAAGTGATTTAGCAACCAACACATAACTATCTCATTGTCAACTACGAGACTAAAGCTGTGGCAGCGAGGCTAAAATGGAAGCCAATGGAAGGAGAGACGGTTTGATAATGTGGAAAGAACTTAGGTTTATAAGTTTTAAAATATTTAGTATGAAATTAAATTTATCATATTGAATGAATTTGAGTTCTATTTAGAGGTGTATATTCAACAATTCTATATATAGATTCCAGAAGACTGTCTATATCCATATGACCTTTAATGTGTCCAAGCTCCTCTGATCTCAGAAGCTAAGGTACATCAGGCCTGGTTGGTACTTGGGTAGGAGATTCCAGGAAATCATGTGCAGGTATGCTCTCAGTGAGACCCAAAAGGAAATACCTGGATATGGCCATGGAGAAAAGAGGGATCATCTCATACTATACTCAAAAAGACACAAAATGTTGTTATCAAGGGTTCAGCAATGTAGACAAATTCTGAGTGCAGAATGATGATCCACTGCTTGGTCAGGTAGAGGGATGTTTCAAGATACTAGGAGACAATTACTCAAATCTGCCCTTGGCCTCACCCATGTCTCTAATACTGGCACTCTGGGATGCTGAGAAGGACGGACTGCTTGAGCTCAGGAGTGTGATACCAGCCTGAGCAAGAGTCAAACTCTGTCTACACTAAAAATAGAACAATTAGCCAGGAGTTGTGGTCGGCACCTGTAGTCTTAACTACTCAGTAGGCTGAGCAAGAGGATCCCTTGAGACTTAGCGTTTGGGGTTGCTATGAGCTATGATGCCAGGACATTCTACTCAGGGTAACAGAGTGAGATTCTGTCTCAAAGAAAAAAAAAATTATCCATCCTTGATTACATTACTAAAATTAAATAACAACCTCACTAACTACAATATTTAATAAATAATATGTCTTGGCTTGGCGCCTGTGGCTCAATGGGCTAAGACGCCAGCCACGTACACCTAGGGTGGCGGGTTCGAATCCCCAGCCCGGGCCCACCAAACAACAATGATGGCTGCAACCAAAAAACGGCCGGGCACTGTGGCGGGCACCCATGGTCCCAGCTGCTTGGGAGGCGGAGGCAGGAGACTCGCTTGAGCCCAGGAGTTGGAGGTTGCTATGAGCTGTGATGCCATGGCACTCTACCCAGGGGGATAGCTTGAGGCTCCGTCTCAATAAATAAATAAATAAATAAATAAATAGTATGTCTTTGCAAAAAACAATAACAGGTTTGGTATATAAAAATGAGAAGTGGGCCAGGCATGGTGGCTCATGCCTGCAAACCTAGCACTCCGGGAGGCTGTGGCCGATGCACTGCCTGAGCCTAGAAGTTCAGAGAGTAGTCTGAGTAAGACTGAGACCATGACTCCACTAAACATAGAAAACCTAGCCAGGTGTTGTAGTAGGTGCCTGCATTCCCATGTATTTGGGAGGCTGAGGAAGAGGATTGCTCAGGCCCAAGAGTTTGAGGTTGCTGTGAGCTATGCTGACATGGCACCCTATCCAGTACAACAGAGTAAGAATCTGCCTCAAAATAAAAATAAAATAAAGTAAATAATGTATAATAAAAATTAGAAGGGTCAATCTCATTTTCTTGCATATACAAATAATAGTGCCACATTTGCCAGTCCCTCTAATTCTTTAAAATTCATCACCAGGGCTCTTAACACAGAATCTGGCATAAATAAAAGACAGAAGAACCAATGTCTGTGAGATAGAGGACTGGAAAACTCCAGACACTTCACTCATTCCTGTAGGGAGACACAATGTTACCAAAATTTACATGGAGAAAAGAGGGATTAAAATTCTTCTTTTCCTAGTACAAAATCCCACTGTCGAAAAAATACATTTTAATTTATTTCAGAATATTAAAGAAGTACATACATTTTAATTATACAGTTTGCATATACATATATATATATATATATAAAAGCACAGTGTGTGTGTGTGTGTATCTTGGTTTTTTTTTTTGAGACAGAACCTCATGCTATTGCCCTGGGTAGAGTGCCATGGCATCATTGTAGCTCCTACATCCAACTATTGGGCTCATGTGATACTCCTTGCCTCAGTTTTTCTATCTTTAACAAAGATAGGGTCTTCCTCTTGCTGAGTGTGGTCTTGAATTCATAAGCTGAAGCAATCCACCTACCTTGCCTCCCAGAATTTAAGGATTACAAGCATAAGCCACTGCGCCCCATCCTTATATAATTCAGATAAAAGTAATAAATATGCCCTTCACCTAGAAAGCATGCCATGGTACCCATCAGGTGTAAATTTACCCATCCTACCCTCCACCTACTTGAATTCTGTGAAGTACTGCTCCCGTAGGTGCACATAAGTATTGCTCAACTAGTTTCAATTTAGTAGTGAGTATATTCGGTGTTTTTTTTTTTTTATTCTTGTGATACTTCACTGAGGAAAATGGTCTCCTAATTCTATCCAGGTTGTTACAAAAGAGTCTAGGTCACCATTTTTTTCATGGCTGAGTAGTATTCCACGGTGTACATATACTACATTTATTAATCCCTACATATATTGATGGGCTCTTGGGTTGTTTCCACATCTTTGCAATTGTATATTGCGCTGCTATAAACATTTGAACGCAAGTTTCTTTAAGATAGAATGTCTACACTGGGAAACTTTTCTTTCTTTTTTTTTTTTTTTATTATACGGAGACTCAAGCTATCCCGCTGTGTAGAGGGCCACGGCATCACAGCTCATAGCAACTTCCAACTCCTGGGCTTAAGCGAGTCTCCTGCCTCCGCCTCCCAAGTAGCTGGGACCACAGGCGCCAGCCACAACGCCCGGCCATTTTTTGGTTGCAGCCATCATTGTTCTTTGGTGGGCCCGGGCTGGGGATACAAATCCGCCACCTTAGGTGTATGTGGCTGGCGCCTTAGCCGATTGAGCCACAGGCGCCAAGCCTGAAACTTTTCAAATAAGATAGCCCTGTGAATTACTTGACAAAAATGTAAAACAACTGTCTTATGACAATGATGCTCAGTGAACTAAGAAATAACTGATAGCCAACTAAATGAAATTAATAAAAAGATGTAGGGACAAAATGAGAATAGGAAAAAAGATCAAAAGTATAAAGAACATCCAATCAGAACATCCGCAGGTGAAATATAGTAAGTGAATTTACAAATATGCTGGAGTGTTTCCAAAGCAGATAACATAGTAGAAAACAGTGAGAACTTCAAAACAAAATATAGGAAACTATTCACTCAAAATGCAAAGTCAAAAAATGAGAAAAGAAAATAGCCTAATAGTTTTATGTGACAACATTAAATGAAGAACATACACATTCTGAGAAACTTACGAAGAAAAGGAAGAGGATTTGAAAATATATTTGAAGAAATAATTTCCCAAACATCCCAAACTGAAGGAAAGAAATACACATACCAGTTTAAGAAGCTCAACCATGTCCAACTTCATATAACCCAAAGACATATATATGGGTGCCTTTTTCTTTTCTAAAAAGAAATTATTAGGCCCGGCTGGGTGGTTTATACCTGCAATCCTAATCCTAGCACTCTGGGAGGCCAGGATAGGTAGATTGCCTATGCTCAGGTTAGAGTAAGACCCTGTCTCCACTAAAAGTGGAAAAACTAGTTGGGTGTTGTGGCAGGCACCTGTACTCCAGGGTACATCAGAAGGCAAGAAAAATCCCTTCAGCTCTAGGGTGTGAGGTTGCTGTGAGCTATGATGTCCTGACAATCTACCAAAGGCAACAAAATGAGAATCTCTCAAAAAAAAAAAAAAAGAAAGAAAGAAAGAAAATGAAAATAAATAAAACAGAAAGGAACTATTAAATGCAATAAGAAAGAGAACATTGTGCGTGTAACAAGAGAAAACAGATTTGTGATATACAAGGGAACTTTCTGTATGATTATCTGCATTTTTGAGCAGAAACCTTTCATTCCAGAAAGCAGTGGATGGTGTGTATAAAGTGATTAATGATGATAGAGTTTATTAGTGTTCTTGTCTTTCCAGAAATGTTAAGAAGCCTATCAAGTTAAAACCAAAAAAGGAAGAGACAGTAACTCCAACCCAGAAAGAAAGGTCTCCAGTAAATGTAAATAAATAGACAGATATAGACACTTTTATATTATACTCCTTTTAAAAACTTGACATTATATCTCCTAACATTAAAAACAATAAAGCCAGAAAAATACTATGTACCTATATATGTTTTCATGGACACACAATATATATAGAAGTAATTCTGACATCTCTAACATAGTTAGTGAATGTGTAACAAAGGAGTTCTTGCAGAGCATGAAAATTAAGTTATCAGTTTAATCAATTACATTATAAATTTAAGATGCTTAATATACTTTCCCCAAACTATCTACAAGATATACATAAAAATAAATAAAAAGGGAGTAAGGACACATCTCTAAAAGAGAGTAACAAGACAGAAAATGAGGCAGTGAGTGAAAAATGAGGAATAAAAAACCCTACAGGAAATACAGATAGTATGTAACAAAAATCCAAAACTACAACCTTCTCCATCACTAATACTTGAATCATTAATGAGTAACTCAGCACTTGGAAGGCACAGACTGGCTGAATAAACAGGATCCAATCACATGTTTTCCAAAGTGTACTTACCTTTGCCCTAAAGATATACATAGGCTGAAACTGAAAATATCAAATAAGATAATTTCACACTCTAAAAGGCCAAGGTAGGAGGATGGCTTGAGTTAAGAAGTTTGAGACCTGTCTGAGCAAGAACAAGACCCCATCTCTGCTAAAAAAAAAAAAAGAAAGAAAAGAAAAACTAGCTGGGCTTCGCGGTAGGCACATGTAGTCCCAAATACCCAGAAGGCTGAGGCAGGAGATTACTTGAGCCTAGATTAAGGTTGTTATCAGCTAGGCTGATGCCTGGGCACTCTAGCCTGGCCAAGAGAGTGAGACTGTCAATCAATCAAATAATCAATCAATCTATCTATCTATCTGACTTTACAGATAGTACCAGGAGAACACCAGTAACCTTAAAGAGAAAATAAGCAAATGAGCCCCAGTGGGGAATGGTTTGCACTGGAGGACATGGTTGGTAGCAGCAAGGGGAGGATCCATTTCCTGGCAGTGGCACCGAAACCCATTGAGGAAGTGGCAGCAACATTAACAGCACAGAAGAGGTAAAGAACACAAAGATAACACAAGAAGGTGGGTTGACAGGGATCAGGTAAAGGTTGTAAAAAATGCAGATGGAGGGCGGCACCTGTGGCTTAGTGAGTATGGCACCAGCCCTGTATACCGAGGGTGGTGGGTTCAAACCCAGCCTCAGCCAAACTGCAATAGAAACAACTGGGCATTGTGGCAGGTGCCTGTAGTCCCAGCTACTTGGGAGGCTGAGGCAGGAGAATCGCCTGAACCCAGGAGCTGGAGGTTGCTGTGAGCTGTGATGCCACAGCACTCTACCAAGGGTGACATACTAAGACTCTGTCTCTTAAAAAAAAAGAAAACTGAGGAACAGTCAGTGACCATAGCTCAGTGGGTAGGTCACCAGCCACATACACGGAGGCTGGTGGGTTCAAATCCAGCCCAGGCCTGCTAATACAACAATGACAACTGCAACAACAACAAAAAAACAATAGCCAGGCGTTGTGGCATGCACCTGTATTCCCAGCTACTTGGGAGGCTGAGGCAAGAGAATCACTTAAGCCCAAGAGTTTGAGGCTGCTGTGAGTTGTAACACCATAGTACTCTACCCAGGGTGACAGCTTGAGACTCTAAAAGTCTCAAAAAAAGAAAAAAAAGAAAAGAAAAGAACAGAAAGAAAACGAGGAACAAAACAGAACTGCTTTGTTACCTCAAGAATGCAACTTCCAAAACCTTGGAAATAATACAAAAATACAAGTGATATAAACCATAGCAGAGAAGGTCATAAAGAAATGTACTGAGGGCAACAAAGTGAGACTCTGTCTCAAAAAATAAATAAGTTGGCTTGGTGCCTGTGGCTCAATCGGCTAAGGCGCCAGCCACGTACACCTAAGGTGGTGGGTTCGAATCCCCAGCCCGGGCCCGCCAAATAACAATGATGGCTGTAACCAAAAAAAATGGCCAGGCATTGTGGCAGGCGCCTGTGGTCCCAGCTACTTGGGAGGCGGAGGCAGGAGACTCGCTTGAGCCCCGGAGTTGGAGGTTGCTGTGAGTTGTGATGCCATAGCACTCTACCCAGGGGGGATAGCTTGAGGCTCCGTCTAAAAAAAAAATAAAAAAAAATAAATAAATAAGTAAATAAATAAATAAATAAAACAACAACAAAAAAAAGAAGTATGGTAAGATTCTAACAAAATATGAAATACTCAAATATTAATTTAGTATTCTCTTTTTTTTTGAGATGGAGCCCCAAGCTATTCCCCTGGGTAGAGTGCCATGGCATCACAGCTCATAGCAACCTCCAACTCCTGGGTTCAAGCGAGTCTTCTCCCTCAGCCTCCCAAGTAGCTGGGACCACAGGCGCCCGCCACAACGCCTTGCCATTTTTTGGTTGCAGCCATCATTGTTGTTTGGCAGGCCCGGGCTGGGGATTCGAACCCATCACCTTAGGTGTATGTGGCTGGCACCTTAGCCGATTGAGCCACAGGCACCGAGCCAATTTAGTATTCTCAAGATAGACATCATGACCCTAGACAGAATAATTATCAGAATATATCATTTGTTCCAAGGAAAAAAAAATGTTAACAATATCCACAAATTATGTTTAGGAAATCGAAAACACACTACAGAAAACTGCACGTGTCTTAAATAACAATTTATTAGGCTGATGCCATGTTGCTCAAGCTTGGGTAACAGTGAGGAACTTTGTTTCAAAAAATAATAAATAAATAAAGAAGGTGGGCACAATGGTTTTCACCTGTATTCCTAGCACCCTGGGAGGTCTATGTGGGTGCATCACCTGAGCTGAGGAGAACAGCCTTAGTAAGAGCGATACCCTGTCTACTAAAAATGAAAAACTAGCTCTGTGTTGTGGCGGGTGGGAGACTGATGCAAGAAGATTGCTTGAGCCCAGGAGGTTGAGGTTGCAATGAGCTATTACGTCATGGTGCTCGACCCAGGGCTACTGAGTGAGCTACTCTTTCTCAAGAAAACAAAAAAACAGTAAATTAACAAATAAAAAGCAAATTTTGAGATATCAAAAAGTCCTATTTAAACACTATAATCAATTCAGTGGAGAAGAGTAAACTTACTCAGTCAGATCAAACGGTTGTGAGGGAATAAGACACTATCTTTAGAAAGTTGTGCAGTATCTGTAGGTGTGAGATGAACTCCTGTTGAGCCATGCCCTCTGCACTACAGAAGGAAATCTTCTAAAATATACAAAGTGAATAATCATTCCTTTTTTGTTTGTTTGTTTTGAGACAGAATGTCACGGCCCCTGGGTATAGTGCCATGGCGTCATAGCTCATAGCAACCTCCAACTTCTGGGCTCAAGTGATCCTCTTGCCTAAGTTTCCCAAGTAGCTGGGACTACAGGCGTATGCCACAACACCTGGGTACTTTTTCTCTTTTCAGTACAGATGGGGTCTCACTCTTGCTCAGGCTGGTCTCAAACTCCTGACCTCAAGCAATCTACACGTCTCATCCTCCCAGAATGCTAGGATTACAGGCGTGAGCCACTGCACCCGGCCTCAAATAGTCATTCCTTGATACAAAAATTCCCCACACTGTAGATAAAAAACAACCCAGAGTATCAGAAAAATATGGGACTATTGATTAAATAAAAACCAAGTTCGTTTCTAATACATAGGATGTATGAGAGGAAATCTGCAGAAGTTTACACAATTGACAGAAGACATAGAAACAGAGGCATCATTCCACTGACTGATGCTCCATGTTCTGACATGGGGTCTTTCCACTCTCTTTCCTGTTCTGCTGAGTAATAATTTCAAAGAGCCAACCTAGTCCCCTCTTACACTTAGGAGGGACATGTACAGAATGTAGAAGTGAGGAATGGTTGAAAGACCTTGTGAAAGAAGAAGAAATTGATATATTGGTCTCCTCCCCAGATCCTGACAAAGAGCCTCTGGAAACATGGAATTTCCTGGGTAACAGGAGTGTGATTTGTTCTAAGAAGGCAACTTTGGTGATCTCCTGGTCAGGGGCTGGTCAAGAGAAAGACAGGCCGTAATGAAAAACCTGGAACATTAAAGCCCCAAATTCAATCCCCCAGAAAGGGGAGAGAGACTAGAGACTGAGCTAATGTTGTTCATGCTCATATGATAAAGTCTTTATAAAAATCCCTCACCATGGGTGGTGCCTGTGGCTCAAAGGAGTAGGTGTTGGCCCCATATACCAGAAGTGGCGAGTTCAAAGCCACACCCCACCAAAAACTGCAGGAAAGAAAATCCCTCACTACAGGGTTCAGAGAGCCTCTGAATGCTGGGCACGTAGAGGTTCCAGGAGGGCGGTGCCCATGGAAAGGCCATGAAGCTCCTCAGCTCTCTCCCCTCAGCCTTGCCCTGTGAATCTCTTCATCTGTTTACCTGTATCCTTTGAAAAATCCTTTACAATAAACTAGTAAACCTAAGTGCTTCCCTGAGTTCTGTGAGCCTCTCTAACACATCTGTAGAACCAGAGGAATCAAGGGAACCTAAATTTGCAAGCATGAAGGAGAGCTAACCACCCACCCCCTGCAACTAGCAACTGAAGTACACAGCAGTCTTAGGAACTTGATTCTGAACCTGTGGGATCTGCCTCTAATTCCAGGTAAGGTCACAACTAAACTGTATTACAGGACACCCAGATGGTGTAGGTCAGAAAATTGGTAGTGGGAGGTATGAAATCCCCACATTTTGGGGACCAGAAGGGAGGCATTTTGTGATGAATGGTATATGAAAGGGGAAAAACAATGCTCTGGGCTGGGTGCCTGTGGCTCAATCGGCTAAGGCGCCAGCCACGTACACCTAAGGTGGCGGGTTCGAATCCCCAGCCCGGGCCCACCAAGCAACAATGATGGCTGCAACCAAAAAATGGCCGGGCATTGTGGCGGGTGCCTGTGGTCCCAG
>CAUYQV010081299.1:0-18739 GCA_963574575.1 Galagoides demidoff
GGCGCCTGTGGCTCAATCGGCTAAGGCGCCAGCCACATACACCTAAGGTGGTGGGTTCAAATCCCCAGCCCAGGCCCGCCAAACAACGATGGCTGCAACCAAAAAATGGCCGGGCGTTGTGGCGGGTGCCTGTGGTCCCAGCTACTTGGGAGGCAGAGGCAAGGGGACTCGCTTGAGCCCAGGAGTTGGAGGTTGCTATGAGCTGTGATGCCATGGCACTCTACCCAGGGGGATAGCTTGAGGCTCTGTCTCAAAAAAAAAAAAAAAAGTTAATGTTCAGGCTTGGCGCCTGTGGCTCAATCAGCTAAGGCGCCAGCCACGTACACCTAAGGTGGCAGGTTCGATTCCCCAGCCCGGGCCCGCCAAACAACAATGATGGCTGCAACCAAAAAACAGCCAGGCGTTGTGGTGGGCGCCTGTGGTCCCAGCTACTTGGGAGGTAGAGGCAGGAGACTCACTTGAGCCCAGGAGTTGGAGGTTGCTATGAGCTGTGATGCCATGGCACTCTACCCAGGGGGATAGCTTGAGGCTCCGTCTCAAAAAAAAAAAAAAAAAGAAAAGAAAAAGAGGAAAATTTAAAAAAAATAAATAAAAGTTATTGTTCAAATAATATACTTGGTCAAAATTAAATCCAATATATGTGAGAATTAGTCACTTTTTTTTTCTTCCCCCACCCCTTCCCTCCTTCTCTCTCTGTACTCTGCTTCCCCCACCCCCACTGTGTCATTAATTGTCCTCATATCAAAGTTGAATACATAGGATTCATGCTTCTCCATTCCTGTGATGCTTCACTAAGAATAATGTATTCCACCTCCATCCAGGTTAATACAAATGCTGCAAAATCTCCATTTTCTTTAATGGCTGAATAGTATTCCATGGTATACATATACCAGGGGCATTTAGGCTGTTTCCACGTTTTAGTGATTGTAAATTGAGCTGCGATAAACAGTCTAGTGCCAATGTCTTTATAATAAAAGGGTTTTTTTTCCTTCTGTATAGATGCACAGTAATGGGATTGCAGGATCAAACGGGAGGTCTAGGTTGAGTTCAATCCAGAGGTCTTTCTCCATCAAATTCATGAGTCATCAGGCACCACAGGAGAATGAGCTGCTTCGTGTAAGCACATTACTCAGAAAAATTACATTCATTTATATAAACAATTTAACAAAAATCTAAGTTGTTTAGAGACTATACTATACTAAATTTCATTAGTGGTTTAATTAATTAACTCTAAGAGTAAGGAGCTTTCTTTTATTTAAGTTCTAAGAATTTTTTTTTTCTGGGTGGTGCCTGTGGCTCAAAGGGTAGGGTGCCAGCCCCATATGCCAGAGGTGGCGGGTTCAAACCCAGCCCTGGCCAAAAACTGCAAAAAAAAAAAAAGAATTCTTTTTTTTTTTGTTTATTTTTGTTTTTTGAGACAGAGCGTCAACATGTCGCCCTGGGTAGAGTGCTGTGGCATCACATCTCACAGCAACCTTAAACTCCTGGCTTAAGCGATTCTCTTGCCTCAGCCTCCCAAGTTGCTGGGACAACAGGTGCCCGCCACAACACCTGGCTATTTTTTGGTTGTAGTTGTCATTGTTGTTTGACAGGCTTGAGCTGGATTTGAACTTGCCAGCTCTGGTGTATGTGGCTGGCACCCTAGCCGCTGAGCTACAGGCACCAAGCCAAGTTTTAAGAATTCTTATTCAAGTTTAATTTAAAATGTCCAGAATGTAAATTTTTTTGACCAGAATGTACTTTTTGCTCTCTTACATCTTAATTTTCTTTTCTTCCCACCACCTTTTAACTCTTTCAGTTTAACTATAATACTACCAGGTAAGTTGGCACAGCGAGTGGTAAGAGTATTAGTAAAAGCCACTCTTATACCAATGTAGGTGGCAACAGCTTAACTTTACACAGAAGTGACTGTGAACTATGTAAGTTACCACACAAAGTCCAAATTAAATGTATTCCCAAATCCCCAACTCAGCATCATCCCCAAAATGTCCACAGCCACTCTAGTACCACACTGACAGGAGGGTAAGCATGGTGGATGAGGAGTCAGAGCAGAAAGGCAGCAGCCTTCAGCCTTAACTGATCGCCAGTTTTCTGGAGACACACAGCCATATGAACACATCATTGGAAGCTCACTCCTAAGCTTTGGAAGGGACCTGGACACGTCCAGGGGCTTAAGCTTTACCAGCTTCCTGATAAATCTGTTCCTACAAATAATCAATTATTGAATGAAGGAGTGAATATGGTGAGGTAGTTATAAGCATGACTCTGGGGCTGGGTGCAATGGCTCATGCTTGTGATCCCAGCACTTTGGGAGGCTGAGGCAGAGGTGGTGGTGGGGGATTGCTTGAGTCCATGAATTCAAAAAGAATCTCTGGTTTTTAACTCCACCATTAACTAGTTTGTGGCTGTGAGCAAATTACTTAATTTCTCTGTGCTTCCGATTTTTAATCTGGGAAAAGGAGACAATATCTAACGTCTAGGACTGTTGAGAGTTATTAAAAGAGATAATGCATAAAGTGTGTAGTTTGGTGCCTACCAAATGGTTAATGTCAAATATAAGAGCAATACTTTGACTGGGCATGGTGGCTCATACCTGTAATCCTAGCCCTTTGGGAGGCTGAGACAGGTGGATTGCTTGAGGCCAGGAGTTTGAGTCCATCCTTGAGCAAAATAGCAATATCTCATCTCTACAAAAAATAAGAAAAATTATCTGGGTATGGTGGTATGTACTTGTAGTCCTTGGGAGACAGAGATGGGAGGATCGCGTGGGCCCAGGATTTCAAGGCTTCAGTGAGCCATGATCTTAGCACTACCCTCCAGCCTGTGTGACAGAGCAATATTATGTTTCAAAAAAATAATGATAAAAATAAGAATATTTTATGTTATGTGAAAATGAGGATGAGAATGATGATGACAGTGGTATATTAAACATAAGTCCTTAGGGGCTGCTGAGTAGTATTACACTTCTGATCCTAATTCGGGTTTCCAAACAACTGTTATTTTTTAATTTCTTTGACCCAGTTTTAGTTTCAAAAATTTTCAGGATTCTGTAGTAAAATTTGGTGAAAAATGCCTTAAAGAATTTTCTAATTTAGACCTAGAACAGTGGCTCAGTCCTAAAATGCTATATCCCAGTACTTTGGAAGACTGAGGTGGGAGGATCACTGGAGGCCAGAAGTTTGAAATCAGACTGAGCAACATAGAGGGAACCCATCTCTACAAAAAAAATTAAAAATTAGCTGGGTGCGGTAGTGCATACTGCAGTCCCTGCTACTCAGGAGGCAGAGGTGGGAGAATCACTTGAGCCTAGGAGTTCCAAGTTGTAGTGAGCTATGGGGGTGAGTGAGCCTGGGTAGCATAGCAAGACCCTGTCTCTCAAAACAAAAAAGTCTAATTTTATCACAGAAGCAGCATAAACAGACATGAGTCAAGAGAAAAAAAAATGATAAAACTTTAAGAAATATTTTCATGTCCCCGGACTCAGAGATGCAAATAATTTTAATACTACTGTCAATCAATTCCAAGAGCTCTGGCTTCCCTTAGCTCCCTCTCTGCTCTGTGTTTTGTATCAGTGAGGGTCCTTTGCACAATGTTAGCTCTAATTTCCATGAATTTTCCTATTCCTTACCCCTCTGTAAAACCTTTCTTTGTTTTTGCATAGCTAAAGGTTCTGGGACATGGTTTGCAAGTCCTGGGACATGAAAATATTTGCATAGCTAGAGGTGAGAGTGGCCTCTTCACTTCTCCATCAGAGTTTGCCAGTGTTTGGAAATGGCCAGATGCTAGATTTACACATCCTGGAGCATTAGGGGCCTCCAAATGTTTGCTCAGTGATCCACATACTCCCCAACCCCCTTCCAACCAGATGTTTTTTGAAAGGGTGAGTTTTAGATGATATATATTTTATTATAAATATACTTGTTATATATAAATATGTATTTTATTTAGTTTATTATATACTACATCTAATATGATATGTAATATTTCCATGTCCAGTTGATAAATAAGTTTAGTATTTTGAGATGCTAAAGAAGTGGGGCAGTGCCTGTGGCTCAGTGATTAGGGTGCTGGCCCCATATACTGAGGGTAGCGGGTTCAAACCCAGCCCCGGCCAAACTGCCAAAAAAAAAAAAAAAAATAGCCAGGCATTGTGGCAGGCACCTGTGGTCCCAGCTACTCAGAAGGCTGAGGCAAGAGAATCACCTAAGCCTATGAGTTGGAGGGTGCTGTGAGCTGTGATGCCACAGCACTTTACTGAGAGCAATAAAGTGAGATTCTGTTTCTAAAAAAAAAGAGAGAGAGAGAAGTTAAAGAACTGACATTTACCTTTTTTTTTTCATCTCTGCTTTGGGGAAAAGTTGCCAGATGAAACCTGCAAAATGCAAAGGACAAGCAGGAATCCATCAATAGTCTTGCAGGCACCTGTGAAGACAACGGTACGCAGTTGTAAAGCATCTGTAGGTTTAAAATGTTAAGCCTTCCATTCAGGGATATGAATTAGGGATATCATTAGCAGGGCTATGAGCTTTTAGAACAAGAAGAGCTTTAAAATTTTTTGCTTTTCCAACTGTCAGTGTAGGTTGGGGTATCTCGGAAAGTGATGGCTCTTGGAACACATAGGTGTATTTTTGTTAAAACATTAGTTCATGGGAGAGTATAAGACTAGGCTGTAGGCAGGATTATGTGTAGACCTGAACTATTCTTCCCTGCTAGAAGAAAAGCTGTGAAAAGTACTTAAATTGATTAGGCTTGGTGCTGTGTGGAGTACCCTGCAGGTAGTGTAGGGGTGTCTCACACATGGTGTTTAAGACTGAGTAATGGAAATATTGGAAATATTGTTCTGGCAATATGGAGCTAGATGGGTTTAAGAGTATCCTAAATCTATAAAGAGCTCTCAAATCCCAGTAATAAGAAAACACATAACCCAAAGTTTCCAAAAATGGGCAAAAGATGTAAAAAAACATTTCATAGAGATGGGCCGGGCCTGGTGGCTCACACCTGTAATCCCAGCACTCTAAGGGGCTAAGGTGGGTTGATCACCTCGGTCACGAGGTCATGAGTTCAAGACAAGCCTGAGCCAAAGAGAGACCTACTCCCTAAAAATAGCCAGGTGTTGTGGCAGGTTTTTTTTTTTTTTGAGACAGAGCCTCAAGCTGTCCCCCTGGGTAGAGTGCTGTGGCATCACAGCTCACAGCAACCTCCAATGCCTGGGCTCAAGCAAGTCTCCTGCCTCAGCCTCCCAAGTAGCTGGGACCACAGGCGCCCACCACAACACCCGGCTATTTTTTTTTTCGTTGCAGCCCTTATTGTTGTTTTGGCAGGCCTGGGCTGGATTCGAACCTGGTGGGGTCTTGCTAGGTGTATGTGGCTGGTGCCTGAGCCACTTGAGCCACAGGTACTGAGACGTGGCAGGTTTTTATAACCAATTCCAGCTATTCAGGAGGCTGAGGTAAGAGAATTGCTTAAGCCCAGAAGTCTGAGGTTGCTGTGAGCTATGACACCAAGGCATTCTACCGGGGGCAACAAAGTAAGACTGTCTTCAAACAAACAAAGAAAAAATCATATCATAGATATGGCAAATAAATACATGAAAAATATTCTACATCATTAGCCATTAGAAAAATGTAAATTAAAATTACAAGCTGGGTGCCTATAGTTCAGTGGTTAGTGTGCTGGCCCATGCACTGGGGCTGGCGGGTTTGAACCCAGCCTGGGCCTGCTAAATAAACAAAAAATTACAATAATGTTCTAGTACATTCACTAGAATGACTAAAATAGAAAACTGATCATATTAAGTATTGACAAGGATACGGATCAACTGGTACTTTTATACATTGCTAGTAGGAATATACATAAGTATTCCTACTTATGTTTAAATGATACAACCACTTTGGAAAACTGATTAGTTTTGTAAAAATTAAGTACACTATATAACATATGACCTAGCCATTCTATTTCCAAGTATTCATTCCAAGAGAAATGAAAGCACACGGACATGTGAATAAAGATATGTACCAATAATTTGATAGCACTTTGTTCATATTTGCCCCAAACTGGAAACAATCCAAACATCGCTAACAGTTGAATGGATAGCGAAATTGTGGCATACTCATGAAATGGGATACTGTATAGCAATTAGAATAAACAAACTATTTATAGGCACAACAACATGAATGAATCTTCAAACAACTGAGTTGAATGAAAAAAGCTAAGTAAAAAGGAGTGTATACTATATCAGTGGTTCTCAACCTTCCTAATGCTGCGACCCTGTAAGACAGTTCCACGTGTTGTGGTGACCCCCAATAATAAAATTATTTTTGTTGCTACTTCCCAACTGTAATTTTGTTGCTATTATGAATCATACTTAGGTGACCCCTGTGAAGGGGTTGTTCAACCCTCAAAGGGATCACAACACACAGGTTGAAAACCGCTGTGCTAAATGATTCTATTTATGGAAAACTGTAGAAAATGCAAACTGATCTATACTGACAGAAAGCAGATCAGTGGTTGCCTGGGGTGGAGGTGAGGGCAGGGGAGAGGAGGAATTGTGAAGGGATATGAGGAAACTTTTTTTTTTTTTTAGAGACAGAGTCTCACTTCATCACCCTCAGTAGAGTGCTGTAACGTCACAGCTCACAGCAACCTCCAGCTCTTGGGCTTAGGTGATTCTCTTGCCTCAGCCTCTCAAGTAGCTGGGACTATAGGTGCCTCCCATAACACCTAGCTATTTTTTGTTGTTGTTGCAGTTTGGCTGCGGCTGATGCCCTACCCCTGAGCCACAGGCGCTGCCCCCCCCACCCTTTTTTTTAAAAATAGAGATGAGGTCTTGCTCTTGCTCAGGGAAGTCTCAAACTTCTGACCTCAAGCCATCCTCCTGCCTCAGCCTCCCAGAATGCTATAATTACAGTTTTGAGCAACTGCACCCAGCCTGTGAGGACACTTCTGAAGGTAATGAATATGTTCATTTGCTTTATTTAGTGATGTACATAAGTCAAAACATCAAATTGTACACTTTTTTTTTTTTTTTTTTTTGGAGGCAGAGTCTCACATCGTCGCCCTGGGTAGAGTGCCATAGCTCATGGCAACCTCAAACTCTGGGATTGAGCAATCCTGTTGCCTCAGCCTCCCCAGTAGCTGGGACTACAGGCACTCACCACAACGCCCAGCAAGTTTTTCTATTTTTTTTTTTTTGAGACCGTGTTTCAATTTGTTGCCTTCAGTAGAGTGCCTTGGCATCAGAGCTCACAGCAACCTCAAACTCACGGGCTTAAGCAATTGTCTTGTGTCAGCCTCCCCAGGAGCTAGGACTACAAGTGCCACTGCAGGTGCCACAACGCCCAGATATTTTTAGAGGTGGGGTCTTGCTCTTGCTTAGGCTGGTCTCGAACCTGTGAGCTCAGGCAATCCACCCACCTTGGCGTCCCAAGTGCTGGGATTACAGGTGTGAGCCACTGTGCCTGGCCCATTAATTTTTCTACTTTTAGTAGAGAGGGGATCTCACTCTTGCTCAGGCTGGTTTAGAACTCCTGAGCTCACATAATCCTCCTGCCTCAGTCTCCCTGAGAGCTAGGATTATGGGTGTGAGGCACCATGCCTGGCTGTAAATTGTACACTTTAAGTATGTGTTGTTTATTATATATCACTCATATCTGAGTAAAGCTGTTAAAAATACCGTATTTCCGATTTAACTCCTTGTTAATTTTTTTTCGAGATCTAACATACATAGTGTTCACTTTCTTCTTAATTAGATCCTATAAAAAGGCCCACAGCCACTCCAATATCTCCCTAGACAGGAGAGTGACAGGAGTGGAGGGACAGAAGTCTTCACTGGCTGCAATTAAAATATTTACAAATTTTAGGAACATATGCACATTTGAATGAGCTAGGGCTCCTCCCAGAACCTTGGAGGAGGCTTGTGCGCATGAGGGACTGATGGGGATAACAAGCAAGTCCTAAGCATCCTTGGGCTTGAGGGATGTGGGGAGGCAGGTGTGGACTTCCTACCTCCGTGGGCCCACAGCTGTAGTTTGTACATTAAGCTTTGTGGCCCTGTTCTGAGGTCATAGGCTTGTAAGGCCTGAGGATGTATCAATTACACAAAGAATGCGGCAAGTTTTGAAAGGTCAGTGGCACCGTCCTCTGCCGTTCATGCATGATCACCAACATAGACCTGCCTGGTGGCTCAGAGGATGGATTTGTGTGCTTAAGCAAGGATTCTATTACTATGCAGCCCTTCCTACTATGTGCTGATTATTTGTGACTTGAGGCAGATCATATCATCTCTAGGTGTTGGTTTCAACACTAGTAAAATGAGAATAATAAGAATTACCTACTTGTACGTAACTGTTTCCCATGCAAATAATTTTAATTCTCATTCTGAAATCTGGCCGATCTCTTCCATTGTCTAAAGTTCCTTTTGCAGTGAAGAAAAAGAATTAATGAAGTGAGAGAGAATTAGACAGGTGACCTCCAGGTGGGGGAATAGCTGATATTCTCTTGTCGTACCCAAGGAGAACTCACTGAATGTTGGAAGGGGCCCGTGCAAGTGAGGGGTCTGAAGCTTATGCCTCATTTGCTTCAAGTTAATCTGCCTTTTTCTATTATAATTTGTTTCCAGTTTTTTAAAATTACAATTTATTAGGTACTTGCTTATATATATATTTGTGATTTTTTCTCAACTTTCAAAACAATTGAATCATTTGAGAAGCTTTTAAATATACCAACCAACCTGGGACCAATTGAAACCAAATCTCTAGGGGTGGGGTTTGAGTATCTATAGTTTTTAAAAGTCCCGGATGATTCCAATGTGCAAACAGAGTTGAAACACTTAGCACACTTTGCTACTTTATGTATGATAATGTCTTAAATCCTCACACAAACCTGAGAAGTAGGTCTTGTTATCCACATACAGTATGAGAGTAAATTGAGCTTTAGGGAGGTGAAATGTCTTACTTAAAGTCAAATCTCAGAGTCATAATTGAAACCCACACTGGTCCGACTGCCCAGACCACTTCGTTATACTGGTTCCAATCGTTATGTGCCTCCATGAAAAAGAACAACCCCTTCAATTCAAATTTTTTGTAAGTGGCAAAATGCAGTGATGAGCAAAATATCATGTCATTATTTTTGTGGCAAATGTGACCTCCTTTATTTTAATCCTATTAGGAACAATAGAAGTAAAGTCATATTCCAGAGTTTAATTCTGAGTCTGAAGAGTCCTTTGTATCCACAAAATTCCTGATTATCTTTCTTGAAGAGAAGCTTGTTGGTGATGAAAATCTTTTTTTTCTTTGAGACAGTCTCACCATGTCACCCTCGGTAGAGTGCTGTGCCGTGGCGTCACAGCTCACAGCAACCTCAAACTCTTGGACTCAAACCATTTTCTTGCCTTAGCCTCCCAAGCAGCTGGGACCACAAGTGCCTGCCACAATGCCCAGCTATTTTTGTTGCAGTTGTCCTCATTGGTCAGCTGGCCCAGGCTGGGCTCCAACTCGCCACCTTTGCTGTATGTGACTGGTGCCATAACCTCTATGCTACAGGTGCTGAGCTGGTGATGAAAATCTTAAGTACCACTTGGGATCGGAATGGGTCCTGTTTGATATGGCCTTGGGGGTGCAGGATACCAGGTAATTACCAGTACTTCAGAGTACAAGACCTCAAGTGTATCTCACTTCCCACATTAGTTCCTTAATCCCATATCTTTCCCTTTTTCTTGGATCCACTGTTCACATTGCTAGAGCACAACCTACGATAATTCTTTCTTTTTTTTTTTTTTTTCTTTTTCGAGACAGAGCCTCAAGCTATCCCCCTGGGTAGACAGCTGGGTAGAGTGCTGTGGCATCACAGCTCACAGCAACCTCCAACTCCTGGGCTCAAGCGAGTCTCCTGCCTCCGCCTCCCAAGTAGCTGAGACCACAGGCATCTGCCACAATGCCCAGCTATTTTTTGGTTGCAGCCGTCATTGTTGTTTGGCAGCCCAGGCTAGATTTGAACCCACCACCTTAGGTGTATGTGGCTGGCGCCTTAGCCACTTGAGCCACAGGCGCTGAGCCAGATAATTATTTCAATAAAGATCTGTGGATGGCAAACTTCTGAATCTTTGAATATACAAAAATAACTATATTTTGTACTCCCATTTGAAAGCTAGTTTTTCTGAGTCTCATTTTCAGATTACTGTCTTCCAGCAATGTTGCCAAAGAGAAATCTGATGCCCCACTGACTCTCATGCCTTTGAGCTTAACCTGTTTATTTCTTTGGGAGTTTTTAGGTTATCTTTATCCCTAGTGTTCTAAAATTTCCCCATGACATGTCTAGTTAGTTGTTCTGTTTGATTCATCTTGGTTAACATTTTCAATTTGAATCCTTCCTTCCTTCCTTCTTTTCTTCCTTTTTTTTTGAGACAGAGTCTCTTTTCACCCTCAGTAGAGTGCTCTGGTATCACAGCTCACAGCAACCTCAAACTCTTGGCGAGGGGGAGAGGGGAACCCAAGCGATCCTCTTCTCAGCCTCCCAAGTAGCTGGGACTACAGGCACCCACCACAACACCCAACTAGTTTTAGAGACAGGGTCTCACTATTGCTCAAACTGGTCTCCAACTACTAAACTTAGGTAATTCAACTGCCTTGGCCTCCCAGAGTGCTAGGTTTACAGGTGTGAGCCACTGCACCTGGCTGCTTATATCTTTCTTAAACTCAGAGAAATTTACTTCTATCATTGCTCCAATTATTTTCCCCTCACGTTCTTTTCTTTCTCTTTCCAGTACCTCTGTTACATGGAGATTGAAACTTCTAGACTATCTTTCATTCTTCTTAACTTTTTTTTGTCTTTTTTTGAAATGAATCAAGGGAGAATTATTCAGCCTCTACCTCCCACTCAATAATTTATTCTTTAGTTACCCTTTTTCCATTGATTTATTTCAAAAATCAAAAATTTAATTTTCTTCTTCTTCTTCTTTTTTTTTTTTTTCTTGAGACAGAGCCTCAAGCTGTCACCCTGGGTGGAGTGCCGTGGCATCACAGTTCACAGCAACCTCCAACTCCTGGCTGGGCTCAAGCAGTTCTCCTGCCTCAGCCTCCCCAGTAGCTGGGACTACAGGTGCCCAACACACACCTGGCTATTTTTTGGTTGCAGCCGTCAATGTTGTTTGGCAGGCCCGGACTGGATTCGAATCTGCCAGCTGAGGTATATGTGGCTGGCGCCTTAGCCACTTGAGCCACAGGCGCTGAGACTCAAAATTTTAATTTTCAAGACCTCAAGTTAACTCTTTAAAGTGGTTGCAGTATCCTTTCACATAACACTGAAGATACCAATTTTGCTTATTCTGAAATGTCCTTCCTTTTGCTATATTTAGTTTTTCAGTTTATTGAGGTCAGTATGTTTTTGTTTTTGTTTTTGTTTTTCTTTTTAAGACAAAGTCTTGCTCTGTGGCCTAGCTCACAGTAACCTGAAAATCTTGAGTTCAAGTGATCCTCCTATTTCGGCTTCCCAAGTAGCTAAGACTAAAGCCACCCACCACAACATCTGGCTTTTTTTTTTTTATTTTTTATAGATGTGGAGTCTCACTTTGCTGAGGCTGGTCTCAAACTCCTAAGCTCAAGCAATTCTCCCACCTTGGCCTCCCAAAGTGCTAGGATTATAGGTGTGAGCTATTGCACCTGGCCTTAGGGCTTTTCTTATTTGAGTTGGTTTTTCACACAATTTTGATGACCCATTATGCTAATCCTGGTTGTGGGCTCAGTAAACTCTGCTTGTCTTTGTAACTAGAGGGGAGTGAAATGCTTCTGGGAAGAGTATGTTAAATGACTTTTTTTCTGGAGTGGGGTTTCCTATGCTTCCTAGTGGTCAGTAGCTAACTGGGCTAGCACAGCTCTCTACCTGACTTCAATGTCCACATTTCCTTCTTTAGTTTATGCACGAGCATTGCTCCTGCTTGCTGTTTAATGAAGGAGTGAGAGGCAAGTCAGTGGTCAACCATTCTATCTCCTTCTTATATAGCCCCTCAATGAACACCATAACGAATGTCCAGTGCTAGTTTTTCCCACTGATTCTGGAGTTTGGATGACTCTGAGCTCCTACCTTTATTGCCCTCTTCTGCATGTGTTTTGGACTGTTGTTTCTTTCAGTTCCGTTCCTATATATATCTAATCCTGTTAGATACCTATCTCTCAGGAACTTCTCGATATATCTGATAATGTTCTTTGTTGTTTTTTAAGCTGTTATAAATTGGGTGTGTGTGGCTTGGCGTGCCCAAGCTCAGTGGTTAGGGCACCGGCCACATACACTAAGGCTGGTGGGTTTGAATCTGGCCCAGGCCTGCTAAACAGCAATGATAATTGCAACCAAAAAATAGCTGAGAGTTGTGGTGGGTGCTTGTGGTCCCAGCTACTCGGGAGGCTGAGAGGTAGGAGAATCACTTAAGCCCAGGGGTTTGAGGTTGCTGTGAAGTGTGACGCCACAGCACTCTACCGAGGGCAACATACTGAGACTCTGTCTCTAAAAAACAAAAACAAACAAAAAATTGGATGTATGTGTGTGTGTATAGCATGTAGAAATTTCAAATGGTCCCTGGGAATGTAGTAGATATTCAATAAATACTATAAATTTTGAATTCATAAAGAATGGATGTGTGCATGTTGTGTGTTTTCCTATTCTTGTGTGAACATCATTCCTACCTCCTTTGAAGAATGTATCCTCCTCCCCTGTAACATGTAATCCTGGTGAGGTTATTAAATAAACACAAGTCCCAAGACCACATATATGGACAAGTGACATAAGCCCAACCAAACAAGAATGTTTTAGGGCTGGGTGCAGTGGCTCACACTTGTAATCTTACTACCCTGAGAGGCAAGGCTGGTGGATTGCCTGAGTTCATAGGTTTGAGACCAGCCTGCACCAGAGCAAGACTTCATCTCTAAAAAATAGCCAGGCATTGTGGCGGGTGCCTGTAATCCCAGCTACTCAGGAGGCTGAGGCAAGAGAATTGCTTAAGCCCAAGAGTTTGAGGTTGCTATGAGCTGTGATAACACTGCACTCTACTGAGGGTGGTAAAGTGAGACTCTTTCTCAAAAAAAAAAAAAATACCTTATTATGTTGAACTTATTTATCCATCCAAAACAGGTAACTCAGCATGACCCAATAAGTATCGTTTTCTAGGAATGAATAGACCAACACATAGAGATAAGCAGAGCCAAGAGTTGTGGAGGGTGTGGGACATAGAGTAAACAAAGAAAATCTGGAGGGTGATTTCTTTTGAACCACTAGCTATGGGAAGCCAAGTCTATCTTTTAACTTTCCAGGGACATGGGTCAAACATTTCCCTTTCATCCTTAAGCTTATTTGAGTTGGGACTCTATCACATACAACTAGAAGAGTCCTGACAAACACAGTGTTTAAAAAAAGAGTATTTCAACCTCAAGGAGGAGTGTTCAGCATTGTAAGATTAGAAAATAGAGTCTGAAAAAACAGTGTGCCTTCAGTATTGTCCAGGGAAATAGATGTCACAGACACAACCCTGTAGTAGAAATAGAATCACTAAATCCTTAAGATTAGCCAGCTAATCTCCCTTGATCTTATCCCTAGTGGGCCAAGAAGCCTCTGATTATAAACTGCCTTCCTAGGCAGAATTGCCTAGAAATAGAGTAACCATCTCCTATTATCCATAGGCTAGAAAAAAAAAACAAAACTAGAATAATCAATGAACAAGAATATCCAGTCCACGCAATAGTTGTATTATTCATTGTTAAGCAATAAGTTGTCAATGCCCTATAATCAGATCACTTTGATGGATGCTAACATTGAATTTTCTGGGCCTAGAAAGGCTTAGAGGCAACATAAGCTATTGACTGAAATATAGATTCCAGAGCAAAAGTGCTTGCATTGGATTGGAATCCTGGCTCTGCTACTTACCAGTTGTGTGGTTTGGGACAGGTTATTTAACCTATTTGTACCTTATTTTCTCATCTGTAAAATAGGGATATAATAGTAATTACCTCATAGGTAAATGAGAATTACATGAGCTAATACTTATAAAGAAACTAAAACATAGTAAGTACTATAGTCCTTGAAGAAATAAAATAAACATACTCAGCTGGAATGTGGTGTCCATCTCAAGCAGCAGCTACTCTAGGGAGACTGCCTGACCACCTCTTCAGTACATAAATAAGTTTGGAACTTACTTCAATTATCTGCTTACATTTATAACTGACTGGCTGGATTCTAAACTTCTAGAGGAGGGCATGGACTGTACCATATTCTTTCTGTTTCTAATGCCTGGGACTTCATAGGCCCAAAGAGAGAGAAAGAACCCTGTTCATGGAATCCCAAGACTTGGGTTTGAATTTTCAATCCACTGGCTACTATAAAGTTTTTCTTGGTGCAATTTATTTAACTTAACTTCCTACAGCACTAGTGAAATAGGGATAATAATATCTCTCTCAATTATTGTGAGGACCGGAAAAGATAATGATTTATGGAAGCTCCCGGAATGTAGTAGACGTGTGTAGTCAACATGGGTTTGCAAAAAAGGCGTGGCACCTTTCTGAAACCTCTTTTGTAAGGGCATTAATCCTGTTCATGAGGGCAGAGTGCTTTTGGTCTAATCACCTCTCAAAGAGCCCACCTTTTAAATCTTGGAATTTAGGTTGTAACGTACGAATTTTGGAGGGAAATACATATTTCAGCCATAGCTCTAGCTTAGCTCCCACTCAAACTCTAGGCATGCTCACATATTCAACAGATTATTTGACATCTCTATTTGCATATCTATATATATAGGCACCTAAACAAGTTGAAAACTAAACTTCTCACTTGCCCCATATCACTCTTCTACCATCTCTCCAGTTTATAAATGTACTAACTCCATTCTCCCACTTGCTCAGGTCCAAACCTTGGCATCTTTTCTGGTTTTTACTCCTTCTCTCACACTCCACGTCCAGTTACCTATGTCTACACAACTTATTTATAATCAAAGTACTTCTCATTATCTCCTCCTCTACCACCTAAGTCCAAATGACCATCTTCACTTTGCCTGAATTTTTCCAATAGCCTCATAATTGGTCATTCCACTTTTTTTTTTTTTGAGACAAGTGATCCTCCTGCTTCGGCCTCCAACATTTAGAAAACTATGTTGCCCTTGGTAGAGTGCTGTGGTGTCATAGCTCACAGCGACCTCAAACTCTTGGACTTAAGCAATTCTCTTGCCTTAGCCTCCCAAATAGGGGGATAACAGGTGCCCACCACAATGCCCGCCTATTTTTTTTGTTGCCGTTGTCATTGTTGTTTGACAGGCCCAGGCTGGATTCAAACCTGCCAGCTCTGGTGTATGTGGCTGGCACCCTTAGCCGCTGAGCTACAGGAGCTGAGCCTGGTCATTCCACTTCTATTGGTCATGCCTCCCCACCCCCCGACCCCAATTGATTTTTTTACATAGGGAAGTGATACTTTTAAAATGTAAGTCAAATCATGTAAGTTGTTTGCTTAATACTCTCCTATGGTTTACTGTTTTACTCAGAATGAAATAAAAGTGTTCTTTGTCACTTATAAGCCCGTTGATGTGTCTCTACCACCCTCTCCACCAGCACTGATCTCATTTCCCACTGCCTTCCCTTTCGACTCAATCTACTTATCCACAATGGTATCCTTGCCATTCCTCAGATATGCCAAGCACACCCCCATTTCAGGGTCATTTTGCTTCTAATTTCCTGGTTTGTAGTTAATGACTTAACTTCCTTATAGCTAAGCCTTTCTTTTTTTATTTTTTCTATTTATGCGTGATTTTATTCTGTTGTTCATAAGGTAATACAGTCACTTTTTTGGCAGCTTTGTAATAATATTTTAAATCAATTTATCTTTTATCATCCATACACTATCACTTGCCACTTTAGAAAGTTCACAATCAGGTTTGGCTCCTGTGGCTCAAGTGGCTAAGGTGCCAGCCACCTACACCTAAGGTGGTGGGTTCGAATCCAGCCCAGGCCTGCCAAACAACAATGATGGCTGCAACCAAAAAAAAAAAAAATGACCAGATGTTGTGGCAGGCGCCTGTGGTCCCAGCTACTTGGGAGGTGGAGGCAGGAGACTTGCTTGAGCCCAGGAGTTGGAGGTTGCTGTGAGCTGTGATGCCACAGCACTCTAACCAGGGTGACAGCTTGAGGCTCTGTCTCCAAAAAAAAAAAAAAGTTCACAATTATTTAATGACACACTAAATTCCCTGCACTGTTCAGAAAATAATTTGAGGAAATGTAACTATTATACACCCAAATGGCATAGAAATTTAGATACCGTTGCACAAAATTTGTTCTACTTCACCTAAGAACTAAAGAACTTAACAGTGGATTGCGAGGTATGTTATCTGGCCCCATCTCTTATCTAATTTTATCTCCTGTCTCACACTTCCTTGTTCATTCCACCCTGACCCCACACACATCTTTGAATGTGTTGGACATATCACTGCCTTGGGTCCTGCACTGACTGAGGCCTCTCTCTTTTTTGCTCTTTCTCCAGGTATCACTTCCCACCTCAAGTAGCACCCCCTCACTGAATTCTTCCCGACCACCCCAAATGTATATGAAACATCTTCAGTATCCCTGCTACTTTCTTCCATAGCATTTATGACTTCTAATATACTGTATAATTTCTATTACTCTTACGTGTTTTCTATCTCCCCCTCTTGAAATGTAACTCCAGACAAACAAGGATTTTCATCTACTTCATTCTACTAATACATCCAGAGGGCCTAGAGCAGGGCCTGCCACTAATAGGTACTGTTAGTTTAGGCAGTTACACATGAGCCAGGTGGATGGTGGATGCAGTTAGAGTATTTCAGACCGAGCTAAGCTTTTCTTAACTACTCCATGTAAAATAAATCCTCTCATCTCTCTGTCCCCTTATCCTGACTTACTATTTACTTTTTCCTTGAGACAGAGCCTCAAGCTGTCACCTTCAGGAGAGTGCTGTGGCATCACAGCTCACAGCAACCTCCAACTCCTGGGCTCAAGCGATTCTCCTGCCTCTGCCTCCCAAGTAGCTGGGACTACAGGCGCCAGCCACAACGCCTGGCTGTTTTTTGGTTGCAGCTGTTATTGTTGTTTGGCGGGTCAGGACTGGATTCAAACCCGCCAGCTCAGTTGTATGTGGCTGGTGCCTTAGCCGCTTGAGCCATAGGCTCCGAGCCCTGACTTATTTTGATAGCATTATTTTAAAACTTTAAATTCTGAAAGAATTGTAGATTTGCATGTAGTTGTAAGAAATAATGCAGAGTGATCCTGTGTGGTTTTTTTCCTCACTTTATCGCCCTCAGTAGAGTGCCGTAGCATCACAGCTCACAGCAACCTCCAATTCTTGGGCTTAGGCAATTCTCCTGCCTCAGCCTCCAAGTAGCTGGGACTACAGGCACCCACCACAACACCTGGATATTCTTTTGTTGCAGTTTGGCCAGGGCCCAGTTTAAACCCACTACCCTCGGCACATGGAGCTGGTGCCCTACCCACTGAGCCACAGGTGCCACTCGGTCCTGTGTATTTTTAACTCAGTTTCTCCTACTGGTCACATTTACAAAACTATAGTAAACTACCACAACTAGGAAATTTACATTGATACAGTTAAGATACAGAACATTTCCACAGTTCCTTCAGCACAGGAGCCTTCAGGCTGCTTTTATAGCCATGCCCATGTCTCTCTAACTCTCATCCCCTCCTTAACCCCTGGCAGCCACTAACATGGTCTCCATTTCTCTAGTTTTATTATTTTAAGAATATTATAGTCCAAATGCAATAAGACAGAATTAACCTTTTGGTATTATCTTTTTTTTTTTTCACTCAGCACAGTTCTCTTTGGTTATCTGGATTGTTGCAACACAGCACTCATGGTCAGCTTACATTTACACAGGGTGTCAAAAAATGTATACATATCTTAAAGAAAAAAACTGTATTAAAAAAAAAAAGAAAAAAACTGTATTGAATTTGTATTGCTCAAGTCATATTTGGTTTCTGTAATTACCTCAGTGTGACTTGTATTCATCTTTTGTTGTTGGTATATATCAATCCATTCATTCATTTTCTCATTAGATTATATTCCATGACAGCAGGGAATCCATTGTTGTACATTGTACTTATAATATGGGCATACAATGAAAATATGTTGAATAAATGAAGTCCAAACTCTTTATCACGACCTATGAGACCCCCAAAGCATGCTTACTATTCCAAACCCATATTTCACTTTTGTGGCTCCCCAGCCTACCACCTACCCCCACCCCACCACCTCCTCTCATTCCTGTGCAATAAACATTATATTTAGGGCAAGATTCCGTACTCTCCAATTTTTTTCACATTTGCTGTTTAGAGCAGTGGTTATCAAACGTTAGTGTATATCGCCCAGATGGTTGGGCTTATTAAAATACAGATTGCTGGGCCCCACACTAGAGTTTTTGATTTAATAGGTCTGGGTAGAGCCCAAGAATATGCATTTCTAACTAATTCCTTAGTGATGTTGGTGCTGCTGGTCCATGGACCACACTTTGGTTTTTTTTTTTTTTTTTTTTTTTTGAGACGGAGCCTCAAGCTATCCCCCTGGGTAGAGTGCCATGGCATCACAGCTCATAACAACCTCCAACTCCTGGGCTCAGGTGAGTCTCCTGCCTCTGCCTCCCAAGTAGCTGGGACCACAGGCGCCTGCCACAACGCCTGGCCATTTTTTGGTTGCGGCCATCATTGTTGTTTGGCAGGCCGGGGCTGGGGATTCG
>CAUYQV010081303.1:0-34344 GCA_963574575.1 Galagoides demidoff
GGCTCAGCTGGGTGCCTCTTCCTCTCCGTGGAGCTGCAGGGCTTACTATGTGGTTTCTCTAGCAGGGTAGCTGAACTTCTCACACACTCATCAGGACTCTAAAAGTGAGTGCTCCAAAAGGCCAGAGAAATAAGTATCTGGGAAACTGGCCCTGTGTCACTATGTCCATATTTTATTGGTCCCAGCAGTCACAGGTCCCACCCCACTTCAAGGGCAGAGGCCAGAGGTCCTCCTCCCACTAGAAGGACAGTCAGAGGCTTGCACCCATCTTTGTTTACCACAATGGGTAGATCCGATTTTGAGGTGGGGGGGAGACACAAAAAGCTCCATTTGACCTTAAGCCTAAATAGTTACTGAAGAGCCTTTACTTTTGTAAATCAAGGTGCCCTGCGGACCCCCACTTGTCTCAGTTCTTTGTGTTTATATTTTATAGGACAGAACCCTGGAGAGTAAATGGGACAACTGCCCCCTAGACCTAAGATTGTTCAGATTTCCAGAAGCCAGGAATCCTAAAAAACCAGGGCAGGCTAATAGCATGAGTTCCTCAGAGAACACTTTCAATTTCTTCTGAACTCTTTTCTGCTGCCAGCATAAAACTCAGACTTGGTTGAGTTGCTGCCCTGTGACCTGTGGGACAGGCTGGGACTAGGAGTGATACCAAATAATGCTTCTGGAGTCCTTCCCAGGCCCTTGAATTTGAAAGGAGCCTTGTGGGACCTGGAGGGGGTGATTCTTGGGATCTAACAGCTGTGACCTCTCTGCTTTGCTTGGCAACTTGCACCACCTTTTCTGGAGCAAAGACCTCACAGTAGGCCTGGAGCGCAGGCCCTGGGGATGCGGTGCCATCTGAATCACAGATGGCTCTTGAGCAGCAGAGCCCTGCATTAGCACAGGGAGACCTGAAACCGAGATGCGTGTGAGTGTTTATTAAGCCTGTGCCCAGTCTGCACAGAACCCTGGAGCCCTCGTCCCCCAGGTGCATGGCAGCATGGCTGTGAAGTGTGGGTATATGATGCCCAGAAGCAGGGGTCTGCCTGGTCAAGGCACAGGGAGCAACCAGAAGGTCAGTGCAGAAGGTCTCAGAGGTGGGGAACCTGCTACCTTAAGGAAAATTGTGACCTTCCTAGCCCTCAAGTGCAGCTGAATCAGAGTTTTACATAACAAATCCTTTTATTCACAGGGGCACAGCAGAGGAAGATGATGCTTTGCTTGCCTCCTTTGATGCTTAAAGAGGGTGATCTAGAAACCAGAGTGCCACCTTCTCCCCCCAGGAGGGAGTCTTATTTCCCATCCCAAACCCAAGTGAATGATGCCATCAGCAACAACAATGGCAAAAGCAACCACTGCTCTAAGTGTTTATGCAAATAAATTCACTTAATCCCCAAGCAGTCCTAGGAAGCAGGACGTAATATTTACTGCATCTTATAAGTATGAAATCCAAGGCACACAGCATTGAGTAATTTTGCTCAGATCTCCCAGGAAGTAAGTGATGTAGAGTAGACGGAATGTCCAGCTCCCATGCCCTTAATCATGCTGCCTTTTGCCTGGTTACAGCTGTGCTCTAACTACACGTCCACCAAAGCAGGAAGGTGGTATATGAGACCTGGAATTCTGGTTGCTCAGCCTAATTGCCACAAACTCAGTCCCTTATTCTTTATCACTGTTTAAGAATAACAGAAACGTATTCTCCCACAGTTTTGAAGGAGACAAGTCCAAAATAAAAGCATCAGCAGAGACACGCGCTCTCTGAGGCTGGAGGAGGACCCTCCTTACCTTCTCCCAGCTTCAGGTGGTTGCTGGCAACCTTGGACTTTCTCAGCTTACAGATGCATCACTTCAGTCTCTGCTTCCACTTCACACGACCATCTTCCCTTTATGTCTATATCCTTCATGTTTCTGTGTCTCTTTTCTTCTTCCTGTTTTTGTTGTTGTTGTTGTCGTTGTTTCTGAGACAGAGTCTCACTGTGTCACCCTGGGTAGAGTGCCTTGGTATTACCATAGCTCACAGCCACCTCAAACTCTTGGGCTCAAGAGATCCCTCTTGCCTTAGCCTTCCAAATAGCTAGGACTACAGGTACCAACCACAACACCTGGTTAGTTTTTCTATTTTTAGTAGAGATGGGGGTCTCGCTCTTACTTAGGTTGGTCTCAAAACTCCTGAGCTCAGTGATCCACCTGCCTCAGCCTCCCAGAGTGCCAGGATTACAGGTGTGAGCCACCACGCCTGGGCCCACTTCCTCCTCTTATAAGGAAACCAGTCATCTAGATTTATAGACCACTCTGCTCCAGAATGACCATGTCTTAACTATTACATCTGTGATGACCCTGTTTCCAAATAAGGTCACACTCTGAGATTCGAGATTGGCATAAAATTTAGGGGGACACAATCATACCAATATGTTTGGAAACAAAAATGGGGTCCTCCCACTGCAAAGAGTCAGAGTCTTGAGTTGGACCCATTGATGCTACTTCCCCTCGATGGGTGTATTCCGTTCACCCAGGTTCGCCTTCTCTGCTGTCTCTTCACACTTTCAGACTCATCTTTCGTTTCATCTGTGCTCACAACTCAAGCATTTAATTAGCTCACTTGTCACAGTGCTTGTTAAGGAGCCTGCGTTTCCTGATGGTGGGGCCGGATTCCACGTCTTCTGCCTCTTGTGACAGCTTGCACAGCCTGGCTCCACACAGGTCTCAGAATGGTCTCTAGAAAGCACAATCTGAAGGCATCGTTTTCCAAATGCTAAAGTCTTTCCCCAACCCCACCCCCTCCCAGGAGCTCAGCCTGGCATACAGTCTCCCTGACAATGTGGAATAGCCCTGTGCTTGCAAGCATGAGCTCTGGAGTCAGACTGCTTTGGCTCAAAATCCTGGCTGCCACGTATAAGCTGAGATAATATGGGTAAAGCACTTAAGCAGCGTCTGGCACATAAGAAGTGTCTGCTAACTGTTGGCAATTATTATTACCATCACTGCTTTCCAGCCTGGGTTCCCGATCCATATTAGCTTCATACTACCACCCGACACTATGAGATTTTTCAAACTCACATTATTCTCTTTTCTAGAATTCCTTTTCCTCTATCCCCACTGGACAGTTCCAATTTGTCTTTTATGGCTAGCTCAAATCCACCTGCTCGGTGATGCTACTTCCACCTCTTTTGCGCTCCCACAGACCCCGAGCTTTCAATCCTTCATCTCTGTATCACCTGCCCCTCTCATCCTCAGAAGTGTCTAGCACAGTCCCTGACACGTGGGTAAGTTGTCAAAAACGATGAATGTACAAAATGCTGAATTTTCTTCACCCTTTCTCATCCACTTTCTTACCCCCACAGGTTCACCATCGACCTTCAGTCCTCCTACTGACCCACAGCCCCTCCAGGCTAATTTATAAATAGGAAATGACATCTGCATACAAATATGTCCCAGAGACCAGGAATGCTCCGAAGACAAGGTCAGACACATTTATTTTTTTTGCACCTTCTGAAATATCTGATTCCTACCTATTTTAGCTTCAATACCTAAAACTCAGGCTTCTTTCTCAAGGTCAGTGAATGCTTTGCTCACCTTTTAACATTCTTCATGGAAAGTTTCTCTCCTTAGGCTGGCAGCCCTCCTCCAAGATAATTCCCACCTGGTTCCAAAGCACACCATTTGAAATGATTACACATGCCCAAAGAATCCAAATGCTTTTTTTATTCGCCCATTCAACATAGAGTCTAACAAGACAGACAGATTTGGACCCTCTCCTCAGGGCTCTCTATCGTGGAGTGTGGAAGACATCATCGTGTGAGCAGTTACATGTTTTATTGGAGTTTATTTACTTTCTCTCCTTGGATCCAGAGACAGAGTGGCAGACATGTTCCATGGAATTACAAACATGCAAGGGATTAGCCAATGTTCAGCTAGATTGTCACCAGTTTGGCAGGGGGTGCGACATGAGAGGCCCTATGAGGAAGTGATGTTTACTCAAAGATCTTGAAGGATGAAGAGTAGTTATCCAGGAGAAGCGCAAGGAAAAGAGTTCTCTAAGCACAGAGAACAGCATGTGCAAAGGCCCTGAGGTAGAAGAGAAGTTCTTTATAGTGAAGAGCCAATGTAGCCACTAGAGAACAGCAAAGCAATTCCTTTACTGAATGGGGGCCCTTTTGTAATAGCAGCTTAGCTCCGGCTTATGTGTTGACGCCCTCCCTCCCTTCTGCCCAATTTCTCTAACCCAGGTTCTCCTGCTTCCGTTCCCCACGCATTCATCCAATTGTTCCTTCACACATGAACCAACAAATGTCACAATTCTCTGTGATTTTCACAAATAGTCACCAGGCAGTTTAATGTCTTTTGTTCCCCCTTTTAAAAGAAACAAAAACATAATGAATACCGGAGAAAAGACATAAAAGGCAGACAGGCAAGAAGGGGGCCAGGAAAACAATCCATAATTTCATTAAAATACGCACTTATTTATTTGATGGCTCATTCTGTTTTATTATATTTCTGACTTCTTTAAATGCAACAATATTGTGAACATCTTTTCATATCAAGAAATATATTTTTACAGCAGAAATTTTAAAGGATGCATAGCGTTCCACTGACTACCCTAATTTACTCATCCATTCTCCAACTTTTGGAAATTCATGTCATTTCCAGTTTGGTTTTTCATTAAAAACAAGGCTGAAATGCAGATCCTTCCATATCTTTTATTATTTCTTTAGCATAAATTGCTGAAAGTAGAATTACTGGGCAAAAGAGACATAATTCATAGCTTTTGATACATACTGCCGACCTGTCACTGAGAAACTGTAAACCAATTTAGGCAGGCTGGTTTTCTAATTATTTCTATACTGTACTGTGCACTCAGGGAAAAATACTCAGGCCTCACACTGTCCCTCACTGTACCTGGAGCCATAACATGTCCTTGGGTAGGAGCTGAGCCTCCTTCCTCCCAGGGTCCCAGGCAGCAGTCCACTAATGGACTGGGTGTCCGATACAGAATAAAGATTTGTAAGCGAGAAAATCCCATAATTTCTGTTACTTTTTTAAAAGGCAGCTTAACACTCTCTAACCAGGCAATTTCCATTTTCTGAGAACTCGATAACCCTACCCAGTATAGAGGAAAAAATCAAACCAAAATAAAAACTTCTTATGGGACTCCTCTTCGATCTCTGCAAAGCTTTAAAGGCAGAGTGGAAGAAAAGTCTTACACTGCTTCAATAACTCACCCACGTGGCAGACCCAAGTAGAGGCAATTCTGTTGTCCGGGCTAACATGGGAGCTCCTTTGTTGGCTTTTCTTTATTTCCAAGGTTGCTCACACAGTCACAAAGTTGGGCTAACTCAGCCCTACCCAGCACCCCGTAACGCTGAGAGCTGTCCTCACTCAGATGCAGCAGGGAAGATGTTCTGGGCTTGTTCTTTGAACAACTTAAGCTGCAATCATTCTGAAACCCACAGTTTTGAATATTAAGCTTATTCTTGGAATCTTCCCATCCTTCTTTTCCTAGTCCTCTTTTAATGGTAGACCCACAGATGCCCAATATTTCCTTTCAGTTCCTTAGGTTCCCTGGAAGTCATCCTTAAAGTCCTAAGGAGGCAGTTATTTGGGAAGTGGCCATAGGAAGGGCCCCTGTAGGCCGGCAGCATGATATAGATGCACCTCGCAGGTCTGTAAATTGAAAGCGAAAGCACCCAGGGCTCTTTCTGCCCTGTGTGCCCACAGGTATTTCACAAAGACAAGCATTGAGGTGAGGCTGCAGCAAGAGAGCCATTTCCAACAGATCCTCAGAATTGCCTCAGTAATGTTGAAAGGGGTTTACTTTATTCAGCTGGGGGTACCGTCTATTGAAAAGAAATGGACTGGCAATTAAGCCCTCTTGACCCTCACAGGCCTCAGACAGCACAGATGTTACACCGGGGGCAGCAATTCTAATACTTTGAGATAGAAGGACAAAAATGAAAGGGAAAACATGTTTTAGTGTGGGCTTTAGATAAGATGCAACGCTGTGAAAAACAGACGACTGCAGCCTGTGTGGGCTGGTGGCTCTTCACGGTCCCAGCTTAGATGAGGCTTGCTGTGCCTACCCCAGTCTCTGGGCCATGCCACAAACTTCAGGCTTTGGCAACCACTCCCAGCTCTGTTGCCACAATTCTCTGGTTCCTAATTTTAAACTCCCTTGCAAGAGACTCATTGATCCACCCCCTTTTGTCTCCTCTCTCCTGTCACAGCCAAGGTGAAGTCTGTGGGCCTTTCACAGGGCCTCCCTCTGGTCTCATCAGAGGGGCCTGCAAGTCTGAGGGAGCAGAGGCTCTTATAGGACAATACTTCCTCCAGGGTGGGGGAGTGGGGAGCATTGGGGGAGTGGGGAGCATCTCCTTACTTAGAAGGTACTTGTGATTCCAAAAAGGTCTCCAGCATGGATTAATACTCTAGCAGGGAGGAGGGGAGGGAATCTGAATAACCCAGACAGCCCCTGCTGAAGCCTCACACACCCTACACAGCTCTGCCTGTCAGATGTAGGAGGCACAGAAAGAAGCCACATGGAAGGAGGCGGGTTTTAAGGCAACAGTGAGCTCTCCCTCCCTCTGTAAGAGGTGTCGACCTTGAGTCTTGGAAACGTGGACCATCTTCACACTACATCCTGTTCACCTGAAAAGCCGGGAAGCAAGAGCAGGCTCCCCACAGGGAATCTCTAGACACACAGGGACCCTCCTCTCACTGTCCCCTGCACTATCTTCCAGGACATTCGGAGGTATGAGCCTGGGAGGAGGGTGGATCTGAGCATGACTCACGGAGAGCTGGCTGGCAGGGTCTGTGTCTGCAGGAGTGTGCCCTGGGGTGGCAGCCTGAACGCCGTCTGCCTTCTCTCCTCAGCCCTCTGGCACCTTCTTTGCCACAGGGGCAGCTCAACTCTCCCCTGAGTGGCTGGGCCCGAGCTGATCGGCCCTTGCAGTTACCAGGGCTCTGGGGCCATGAGCTGCCTGCAAAGCTTACGGAATCAGCTAGAAATTGAGGCTCAGAATCCTTCCTGGGTGGCCAACATGTCTGCTAGGTGCCTCTGCATGCTGTGAGCGCAGCTGGGCTGTGGGCAGTTCTGAGGTTCACAGCGCAGGGCCACCTGGCTGTCTGGTCCTCATGGATACTTCCAGGCCATCCTTCCACCAAACAGTACATAGCTCGATATGGCCCGTGGCATCATCAGGTGTGCACATCCTCTCCCCAGGGCTGAGGGCCTGGCATCTGAGGCCCTCAGGATGCCCTGGCTCACGGTGCTGGGTGGAGACTCCTCCCCAGTGGGGTCAGTCGCTGGATGCCCAGCCAGTCACAGACACCTTGTGCTGAGGCAGTGCAGGGAAGAGGGCAAACTCTGCGATTACACAGGCCAGGTTCAAATCCTGGCTCTACGTGACCGGGAAGCAAATCACAACCTCTCAGCCTGTCTCCTTATTGGTAGAATTGGAAAACACCCTCCCTTCAGAATTGTTGCCTAGATAAAAGGAGATGATGGCTGCAAATGACTTAGCAGACTGCCTGGCACAGACCACTGGGCTACACAAGTAGCTCTCATTCATTCTTGACCCATTAAACACACAAACTTATCTCGGGCTCTTTTTATGTGACAAGCACTGGGACAGAACAATAAACAATTGTTTATACTACAGCACATATAAGCACTAAGTGTTATGCAAATACACAGCAAAGATTTCTAACTCAGATCGAGGGAGGAAATCCAGGAAAGCTTCCCAGAAGAGAGGGCAGCAGGTGAAGGGCAGGAGAAGAGGGTACTGGCAGGGGGAGCAACATGTTCTAAGACTCAGCTGCCTCACACCACGGGAACCAGCTGCTTTCCCCATGAAGTTGAAGACCATGGACGTATCTGTGCATATGATTTCTGATATAAACACACATGTAATGCTATTAAGCTCAAATGCTTCCAAGCTGGTGCCTCACAGAGGAAATACTTGCTGACAGTGAACATCTGTGGCCTAGAGGAATCCAGTGCTGCTGACGGGAATGTGGTTTTAAATTTAATAACATTTTACTCACTTGAGGATAGTTTCTGTTCAGCCCTGAGGCCCTCAGAGCCACGCTAATTTTCACACAGCAGACACTCAGGTTTGTTTTTACCCAGAGCAGGTGATAATAAATAGATAAGGATGATAATTCTAATTGGATAAAGGTAGTTCTACTGGAGGAGAAAACAAAGCTTGCCTTGGTGCTGGGCGATGAATCCAGCAGCAGCGACCCAGCAGTCACTCAGGATAACACACAGGCTCAGGTTTCAATGACTTGCCTTTGCAACAGCCAGGTCAAGGCTGGAGTTAAGAGACACATTTTAATTTAATAAACCATCTGTAGGCAATGCCAGGTTTTCAGTGTGGTGTCTTTGGCCTCCCCGTATAATATACTTCTACATCAAGGTCCGGCACAATCTCTAATTAAAATCTAAATTGTATTCAAGACTCACATCCAAAGAATGCTACTATGTTCTTCAAAGGCCTGGCCCACTCACTTGTGAGTTAATAATTGAAAGCTCTTTAACTCTTCTCTCTCCAATGCACCATTTACTTCTGGTGGAAGTAACCTTGCTATGAACATAACTAGGTCTTATTTCTCCTCCCAGCAGATATAACTGACATGTCATAAAAATAGTCAGAAATCTTCAAATGATTCATCCCATCAGCAGCATAACAATAGCTTAGAGACACCTGGCTTTCAGATGTAGCTCTTACATGTCAGAGGATGGTAAGGGGTGGACTGGGGGGAGAAGTGCACCAGACAGCCAATTAAGTCCACATACAGAATACGGACTCCAGGGCTCCCCTGCCCACCCAGTGGTTCTTAGCCCTGGACCCATGTTAAAATCCCTGGGAAAGATACAAGTGCATCAACAGACGGAATAACTAAAAGCAGTGAATTCTCTGCAATGAACTTAGATCTGCAGATTAGTGAGGAGTGTTGTATCAATGTTAATATCCTGGCTTTGATAATGGCACTGCCGTTATGTAAGATGTTAACATTTGGAAAAGCTGGGGGAAGGATCTATAGGACTGCTTTGTACTATTTCGTATCTTGTTTTGGAAGTCTGAAATTATTTCAAAATGAAAAGTTTAAAAAAAAATTTTAAAAAGAAAGTAATGGGGAAAAAATTACCCAGGAAGCCTTTTAAAAATACCAATGCCTAGCCCCACCTCAGGCCAATTAATCAAATCTCTGAGTGTGGAATCTGGGCTTCAGCATGTTTCAAAGCCTCTCTGGAGAGCGTAATGTATAGCTGAAATTGAGGACACTGCTCTAGCGGGGTTAGTCGTAGGTGAATTGATTCTAACCCCATCTTTGCTGATTTTTTTCACATTCCGCTCTATGAGTTAGGGCAGGTCACTTCACCCTCACTGAGTCTCAGTGGCCTCATCTGTAAACTGAAGATACTTGGCTGTCCCTGTGGATGTTGGTAGGGGACAAGAGGGGGAGAGTGCAGGGAGAAAGATTCAAGAACTAAAAACATGAGGTGTCCGTAGGTCATTTCTTCTGAAGAGAACCTTCAACACTTAACAGCCCAGGTGACCTTTGGAACACATGTTGACATGTGGATAAATTAATGAGGGTGGCCCAGTGCTCAAAAAGTGAGCACTTCCATTATAAGCCAGGCCTCCTTTCCTCAGTTGCTCAGCCCCTTGCCTTCTTTCCTGACAGGGATGGGACTTCTGTCTTTGGATCACGTCCCATCAGATGTCACAGTTCTGCCTTTTCTACCTTGTCTTATCACCTAAAGAATAAATGGTGATCTCTACTTATTAAAACGAACTACCTTCTATGAGCTTTGTCCCCTCGGCCATCTATAATGTGGTTCTTAAACTGTAGTGTGCATTAGAATCACCTGAAGGGCTGGTGAAAACATGTTTCACACAGAAACATCCAGAGCAGCAATATTCCTGCTGTGACTTTGAATGTTCCCTCCAAAACTTGTGTGAAATTTAATCCCCACTGTAGCAGTATTGAGAGGGGCCTTTAAGAGGTGATTGGACCATGAGGGCTCTGTCCTGATGAATGGACTAATCCATTCATGAATTGTAATAGGAGGAGGACTGCATGGATTGGTAACTTAATGGGTTACTATGAGAGGGGACCAGCGGCTTTCTAAGAACAGGAAGAGACCTGACCTGCACATGAGCACACACAGCCCCCTTGCCGTGTGAGGAGACACTGAGCCATCCTGGGACTGCTCAGAGAGCCCCAACCAGCAAGAAGTCACCACCACTGCACCCCTCAACCTTGGACTTCTCAGCCTCCATAACTGTAAGAAATAAAGTCCTCTTCTTTATAAATTACCCAGTTTCGGGTATTCTGTCATAAGCAACAGAAAACAAACTAAATACAATTCCTAGTAACCAGAAAAGTCCATTAACTTGTGAACCAGTAATTGTGGTATATCTTGATCATGGAACACTATTTGGCTGTAAAAAGGAATGAGGTGCTGACAGGTGCCACAACACACATATAAACACTGATACCACTATGCTCAGTGAAAGCAGCCAGTACAGAAGGCCTGAACTGTACGTTTGCATTCCTATGAAATGTCCAGAACAGGCAAATCTGTGGAGACAAAAAGCAGGTTAGTCTTGTAGGGCCAGGGGACATGGGGGCACAGGGTGCAGGGTGTGATGGCTAAAGGGTATAAGGCTTCCTTAGGAGGTAATGTTTTAAAATTGTGTTGATGGATACACAAACTCTGTGAAAATACTAAAAACCATTTTGATGGGTTAATCGCATGGCATGTGAATTACATCTCCATAAAGCTGTTAAAAATTTAGAAGTGTATATACTTCTCAAAAAAAAAAAAAACTGACATATTCTTGAGCTCTAACCCTGGAATTTCTGATTCAGTAGATCCAAGGTGGGACCCAAGAATTTTCCTGCTTGAATGCATTTACGTTTTATTTAGGAGACAGGGGTCTCAAACAATCTTCCAACCTCAGCCTCCAGCGTAGCTGAAACTATGGGCACTGGCCCCCGTGCCCAGCCTGAGAATGCATTTCTAACCAGATTCCAGGTGCTGCAGGTTCTGAGGACCCCACATGGAGAATCACTGCTCTACAATATTCTTAGTCTAATTGCCTAATGAAATTCAGGAAGGCTCTGTTCATGCCCCCTGGGTTGGAGATCCTCGGTTCTGTTTTTGTTTTCTTTTACTGGGTTGGCAACACTCAGCATGAGAAAGTGAATTTCTCCTGACACATCTGTTATAAAAGTTGCAGACTGCACGGTGCCTGTGGCTCAAAGGAGTAGGACCCTGGCCCCATATGCTGGAAGTGGCGGGTTCAAATCCAGCCCCAGCCAAAAACTTCAACAACAACAAAAAAAAGCTAGAGACAACTGAGGCAAGACATGCCCAGGAGGAGGGTTGGTTGACATCTGATAAGAATTTTCTCATGACATTTAATATGACTATCTTGGACACAAAAAATACCTGAGTCCTTTCTAAACCTGAGCATTCTTCATTTAAGATTATAATTTGGAGTTCATTTATTCTTCCACCAAAGGTATTTCATTAGGTATCTTATAACAAAATCCTTAATGCTATTATAAGGCACACATTTATGATCCTGCTGTCCCCTTATTCCAGAGGAAGTAATAATGGATGTGTGCACAGATTTAGCTGTAAAGACACTCATAATAAATGTTCAAAAGCAAATATTCGGAAGCCACTTCAATGTCTCATCCTAAGAGACTGGATTAAATAAAACACCATGCATGTCATTTTCTGAATAAACTTATTTTACAACCGGTTTAGACTTACAAATCATTGAGAAGCTGACCCCGAGTGTTCCTACGTACCCGTTTCCTTAACATTAACACCTTACAAGAGTGTGCTGCACTGGGCACAACTAATGATCAAAGCTGAGAAACTGGGACCGGCTCTCCCCCATGCTCTGTTTGGATTTCTTACTTTTTACTGAATGTCCTATCTGCAGTCCAGGATCACATCCTGGTTGCCACGTTACATTTTGTTACCATATCTCCTGAAGCTCATCTCCGCTGTGATCATTTCTCAAACTTTCTTTGTTTTCCACGACCTTGAAAGTTTTGGAAAATACTGGTCAGGTATTTTATAGAACGTCTCTCAACTCGGATTTCTCTGATGTTTTATCATGATAAAATAAGGGTTATGTGTGTGGGGGAAGAAGACCAGAGATAAGTGCCATTCTCCTCACATGGTGTCAAGGATACCTACTATCAACATGAATCATCATGGGTGATGTTGACCTGGATCACCTGGCAGAATCACCGTTCTGCAGATTTTCCTACTATAAAGTTATTCTCTTTTGCTCTTTTCATACTGTGCTCTTTGGAAGAAAGTCACTAATGCGGCCCACACTTAAAGAGTAGGGAGTTCTGTTCTACCCTCTTAAGGGCGGGTGGAACGTAACTGATATAAATTATTTTGAATTCTTCTGCACAGGACCTTGGCCTCTCCTCCCACGTTTATCTATTCAATTGATTATATCAGCAGACTCATGGATATGTATTTCGTGCATCAGGCTATAATTCAGTGTCACTTTATTTTGCTCACATTCTTTCAGCATTGGCCACTGGGAGCTCTCTCAGCCGGCTCCTGGACCCCTCTGGCATACTCCCATGTCGTGGTTATGTGTGCTTATGAGCACTTTCTTACTCTCTGGAACTACAAGATGCTCTGGGCTCACCTTGTATATTTCTTGCCACAGTTCTAGAATCAGCCATTTCTCCAATTTGCTCCTTTTATTGGAGAATAGTATTAGAAACCATGATCTAGACCCCAGGTGTATTCATCACTACTGAGAGGTGTTCCATGGAATGTTAGTATATCATTGAAAATTGTGTTGTGAAAGGATATTTAATGTCCATGGAAATAGTAAGAGAAAAAAATGGTTTACAAAACAGTATAAACCATAGATTCTTTTAGACACATGGAAGAAAATATACTTAAATATTAACAATGGTTATGGGGGACACTCCATGATAATTTTTATTTTTTTTTGTTTTGCATAAGTACAGTTTTAAAGTTTCTATTAACAATCATGCATTTATTTCTATGCATGTTGAGATAAAAAAGCCTTTCTGGATTTCTGAAAATTGCAAAATGCTGGAGATGTCTATGGGATCTAAATCTTTTGTACTTTTTGAAACAGTCCTTTCTTGGCTAGACGAGCATTATTGAGTCACAGTCCTCACGGGAACACTGTAAAGGGTGAAGCCCCACTCCTGCCCACCGAGTGCCTCTGATTCCCACAGGCAGCAGGACAGTGAGCAGCAGCTCCCACCCGCAGAGGACGGCTCTGAGCAGCTAGGCTGTAGGTAGTCAGATCAATAGAGGCTGCACTACTCCTCGGGAGAGCTGCAGATGGTCTAGTTTTCAGTCGAATTCAGAGAGGTCTCCAAAGGTGTTTGTGTAGGATCCATGCCTGTCAGCTTCTTAATGCAAAGAATGATGTAGCTTTTATAAATTTTACAGCTAGTAAGGAGTAGTGTCTCATGACTATAATCCCAGGGACTCAAGAGGCTGAGGCAGAGAATCACTTGAGCCTAGGAGTTGAGGTTGCAGTGAGCCATGACCTATGATTGTGCCATTGCACTCCAGCCTGGGTGAGAGTGAGATCCTTAAAAACCTGTAGAGATAAAAATCTCCCTGGACGATCCATTGTGACTATGAAATCAGCTGAAACAAAATTAAGATCCCCCACGTTGGTGTGTGCCCTTGTCATTGATTCACCTGTGGGTAATGTCTACAGTCAGGTCTCTGGGAAGAGTTTCTGCAGGAGTTGGTTTCATTTATATGTTTGTTTGCTTGTGTATATGTCTAGTATGTGTCCATAAAAGAATGTGTATGGCAGCTTTATTCACAGTAGCCCCACCCCAGAAACAACTCAAATGTCTAACAAGAAAATGGATAAATAATTTGTGGATCATCATTCTCCTGACTGGGGTTATGCGTGCAGCTGCTGCCAGCCTCCTGTTTGGCTGGGCCTGGTGTATCTAAGATGGTTTCCTTCACACACCTGGCATCTCACTGTGGTGGCTGGAACAGTTGGAGCTGGCTGAGCCCCTCCCTCCAGGTAGTGCCGCCGAAATCTCAAGAGCAGCCATTGGTTTTATTGGCAATAACTCTTTCTTAAGTTCTAGTATGTATCCCAGACACATATTATATTGTCTCATTTAATCCTCAAAACAGCTACTGGAGGTGAGAATTACTATTAAATTTGACAGTAGACTAGTATGAAGTTCAGAAACTACCAATAATCATGTCAAGTGCAATTGTTAAGTAATCGGCAGAGACTAATCAGTCGTTAGAAGTAGAGGTGAAGTTCCAATCCAGATCCAGTGCACCCCAAAGGGCCCAGCGCTGACTTGATTTCCAAGAGAGAAATGAGAGAGACTCCCCAAAACAGAGAGACAAATATGTCTTGGGACCCTCGTGCTTAGGACTCAATACCTAGGACTCAACTAGGTCCTTGCTGCTCTGTGGCTGTGCAAAGACCATCTGGGTGGGGCTTTTGCCACTGCAGACACCTAACCAAAGGATCTACCTTCCAAACTCCACTTTATTCTCCCACTATAAACTGAATGTTAGGTGACGGGCTGTTATGGGTACATTTTAGCAAGTCTCAATTCTGTCAGGGCCATAATGCCTTTTAAAAGAAAATCTCGTGGACTCAAATGGATGTATGAGTGGTAGGATGTATCTGTTCATTCACCAAATAGTTGTTGAGCATTCACTGGGTGCCTTTTACTATTCTAGGAGCAGGGATACAGCAACGAACAAAGATGACGCTCTGGCTTCAATCAAGGAGTTTACTTTGGCAGAGGTGAGAAAGGAGAGGGGAGACACAGGCGCTGAAAACATGGATAGACTGAAACAAAGCCACATGGCAGTGAGTGCATTGAAGGAGAATAAAAGGATAGAACGAATAAAGTAGCAGAATATGGCCGGGTGATTAAGAGGATGCGATATTCCACTGGTTGGTAAGAGAAAGTTTCTTATAAGCCATGCAGGTCACTTAGAGTCAAAGAACTCTAGGTGACTTATGAGCCATGCAGGTCGCCTACAGTCAAGAACTCAGGACAGGCCAGGCGCAGTGGCTCACACCTGTAATCTCAGCACTTTGAAAGGCCAAGGCAGGACAATAGCTTGAGGCCAGGAGTTCAAGACCAGCTTAAACAACATAGTGAGACTCTGTCTCTACAAACAGCATTGAGGAATTAGCCAGGCATGGTAATGTTCACCTGTAGTCCCAGCTACCCCAGGGGACGAGGCAGGAGAACAGCAGAAACCCATGAGTTGGAGACTGCAGTGACCTGTGACTGTACCACTGCTCTCAAGCCTGGGCAGCAGAGCAAGGCCCTGTCTCTAAGAATAATAATAATAATGATATTGAAAGAACTCCAAGCAGTAGAAATAGAGTCCAGTATAACTGAAATGGAGTAAAGACAGGGTAGCAGATGACATCAGAGACAGAGCAAAACACAGGGCCTCGTAGGCCACAGGAAAAACACTGGATTTTATAGTCATCCCCACTTACCTCCAGGGATGTATGTTCCAACACCCCCAACGGGTGCCTGAGATCATCGGTCGTATGGAACACGACTGCTATCAACTGGATTTCATTCCTGTTCATGGCTTCCAGCCACAAATTTTATGCCTTTTTCATCTTAACTAAACACTTATCACGCACTGTGACTGTAACTTGTGCAGTTCGAGGTGTGACAGCAAAACTAACATGCATTTCTTTTTCCTTCTTCCCAATTTCACAGATAAATTTGTTCTAACCGTAGATCTTCGCAACTTCAGCAAATGATTTTTTTCTTTCCTTGTGAAGAGGTTTTGCCTTTTCACTTACAGGAGGCACTTACAGCTTCTTGTTTGGAGTCTCTGAATGGCTGGCCCATCTGCTCTTGGATGTTAGGGCTGATATTAAGTGAGACAAAGGCAACCTGGACACGAGCACCACGGTACCACGGCAGGTGATCTGACGGCCCAGGGCTGGGGAGTGAAGGCAGAGTAAGCACGCTGGGCAAAGGTGGGACACAACAAGGTGGAGGGAGATTTCATGAGGCTTCTTAGAATGGTGCACAATTTAAAACTTACAAATTCTGTATTTCTGGAATTTTCCATTTAATATTTTCAGACTGCAGTTGAGCACAGGTAACTAACTGAAACTTTAGCAAGCCAAACTTAAGAGAAGGAGGACTAGCGTACTGGAAGTGAGACAAGTCAGTAGTTGTGAGCAGAGGACTCACATGATCTAGTTTGTGATTTACAAGGATCAGTGAGGGAAAGGGCAGAAGCAAGGGGACTGGTTAAGAGGTTATTGCAATAGTCCAGAGAATGATGGTTTGGAACAGAGTGGAAATTGTGATAAACGGTTGGCTTTTCCACATATAGTAGGACCTCTGTAAGATGATCACTCCAAGGACTGCAACAAACTGGTCAACTGGCAGGTGCCTATAGCTCAAGTGGCTAAGGCGCCAGCCACATACACCTAAGGTGGTGGGTTCGAATCCCCAGCCCGGGCCCGCCAAACAACAATGATGACTGCAACCAAAAAATAGCGGGGCGTTGTGGTGGGTGCCTGTGGTCCCAGCTACTTGGGAAGCTGAGGCAGGAGACTCGCTTGAGCCCAGGAGTTGGAGGTTGCTGTGAGCTGTGAAGCCACTGCACTCTAACCGGCGGATAGCTTGAGGCTCTGTCTCAAAAAAAAAAAAAAAAAAGAGTTTGAGGTTGCTGTGAAATATGACACCGCAGCACTCTGAAGGCAACAAAGTGAGACTCTGCCTCAAAAAAAAAAGACAAAAAAAAACCCCAAACTGGTCAAGTTCCAGAACTGGTCACATAAGGAACTAGGCCTGTGCAACAGTGCACACATGTACATGTGGTACATGTCCCATCTATGAAAATCAGGTCAACCCCAGGAGGTGGTCACTGTAGAGGTTCTACTATATTTCAAATGAAGAGCTGCCTGGGTTTGCTATTGTGTTTCCCTGAAAATAAGACTCTGTCTTACATTTATTTTTTCTCAAGAAGACACACTAGGGCTTATTTTCCCCTCCGTGGCGAAATGCATGGCCACGCCCATCACTAGGTCTTATTATTGGATAAGGTAGGACTTATATTTAACAAATACATAGAAATCCTGCTAGGGTTTATTTTTGGGGTAGGTCTTATTTTCAGGGAAACACAGTAGTAGATTGGATGTAAAATGTAAGAGACAAGTCAAGAACATCTCCAGCATTTCTCAAAACAATGGAGATATTTAACGAGATGGAAAAAAAGAGGGAGGAAATGTTTTAGGGGGAAATAAGCCTTCATTTTGGGACCTACTAACTATGAGCAGCTTATTAGACATCTAGGTAGAGATACAGATACAGCTGGATACAAGTCTGTAAGGCAGAGAAGTGGGTCTAGAGACACAAGTCTGAGAGTAATGACTGCACAGATGGTATTTTATGTCATCAAACTAGATGAGCTCACCCACAGAGTGAATGAGACAGGAAAGTCCAAGGGCTGAGCCCTACAGGCCCCTAAAGTTTAGAAGTCAAGAACCACGGAGAACAACCAGAAAAGAAGAGCTAGAGAGAGAGAAAGAAAAAAGAATTCCTTTAAAGTTAAGCAAAAAAGTGTTTGAAGAAGGCGGGAAAGTCAAATGCCATTGGTCGGCTGACTAGGATGTGCCCCAGGAATCAATCTTGGATAGAGTGATGTGGCATCATCAGTCACGACTACACAAGAGCTGTTTTGGTGGAATGACAGAACAGAACTTTAATTAGCGTGTGGCTTAAACGAGAACGGGTGATCTGAGAGCACTCACCCTTCCCTTGCAACCTAATGGTGTCACACCCTGAAGTGCTGGAGAAGACATTTAACACCCCAGGTAGGCTCTCCAAGGAAGGAACTGGAAGAATCTCTATTCCAGGGAGATTCAGATCCTCTGCACTGAAAAGGGACTGTGTTGACTGGTGTTGGCTGAGAGCCTCACTGCAGGGAAAGCCGCATGGCAACAATGGAGGGGATGGAACAGCCTGGGTATGATGCAAGTGCTAGAGAAGAAAGATGAGCAGCACCAGACGCTTTGCAAAGGCAGGTGAGTGAGCATCACGTCTAAGGCAGCAGGCTGACATGTGGGCTCCTGGGCTGAATGCTGGATCTCCAGTGCTGAGAACAGTGCTGGAGCACAGTAGGTGATGAAGGGATGAAGCCTCTGAGGGTTCACCCTCTCCCTTCACAAAGAAGGTTCTACCCATGTACAGCCTCCATCTCTGTGCCTCTGTCTTCTCTCGTCCACACTTTTCCTCCCTGCTGTATCCCAGGGGACTGCAGTGTACATCTGTAGGTGACTCACCTTCTGGCTTTGAGGTGGGTAGGCCCACTGAGGACCCCTGGCAAGGAGTCTAGAAAGGCAGCCAGACAAGGGCGTGGTTCTGACTCTCCTCCTTTTCCTCTGTGGCCGCCTCAAGCTGGCTGCATATCTCAGATGAAGGTCACAGACAGTTACACGTTTCTCTCTCCTTCCAGGTTTCCATAATCAACCACCAACTCTTCTCATTCCCTTGAGGGCAGAGGTCTCTATGGAAGAAGACTTCAATAGAGTCTTCTAGTCTTAAGACTCAGAGGAAAAAATTCTTTATGGTTTCCTCACCCTGCCCTCCCAATATAAATAATCTTTCATTACCCTCCCTCCCCCTTAGAATCATCCTAATTTGGGTGTGCCGTTTGTTTCCTGTTGGAACTCTGATAGAACCCCTACCTGTGAACAGTCATTTTAAGAACCCTCTGAATTACACAAACAGGGCCAGGGGCCAGCAGCATTCCATCCCATGGGAGCTTGTTAGAAATGCCCAGTCTCAGGCCCTACCCCAGACCCGGTAAATCAGAATCTGTATTTCTAGAAGACCCCTGGTGATTCTTACCCATGTTAAAATCTAAGCAGCACAGGACTGGGAGGAGACAGGCTCACACAGCAATTTAAGACACTCCCCTTCTGCCCCCAGCAGGTTAAGGCTCAAGAACTAGAGGGTCCATTTAAATCTGAGAGATGGCAACAACCAGGCTCGGCAGGTCTTGGCCAGAGGCCCCAACCACGATTCACCGCTCTCCACACAATTCTTCTGGTTCTAAGACCACTTGGGTCCCTTCCCCTTTTATCTTTTTGCCAGAGTTCTTTTTCACTTCCAGCTCTGACTAACTCCTAATTTGAGTCCTTTTTGCCCGTCATGTGCTCCCTGGTCTATCTCACAACCTTCCCATTTGATCACCACCTGCATTTCAGTTTCTGAAAGTAAGTTACTCAATTTGGCCGTCAGAGCAGAGTTTTGCACACCAGCCTCCCTCACAGGCTAACGGGTCAGCAGCCATTCCCGATTCAGCAGGTACTGGGATCGCGGTATAAAGCACATCTATCTGCCTTGGGCCATCTGGTTAGCTGGGGCTGCAGAAGAAAATCCCACGATGGTGGTCATGTGTCTGCTTAAAGTGGACTTCAAAGACAGGAAACAGGGCTTTAAATGTCAGCGGCGGCCTCTTCCCCCTTTACCTACACCACAACCTCACCTCTCCCGCCCCTACTTCCAGGAACATCTGCAGCTTCTGGCAGCCTCTGACAGTCACAGAGATGACTTTCCATGTTCAGCATATTTCAAATGTTGTGTAACAAAATTAATTACATTTAATTAAACTTAATTTTTTATAGCCCCAAACAAATCTAAAATGCCATGTAAAGCTTATGAGATGGCAGTCCTCCAAAGGGCTCTGCTGCCGGGTGTGTCTACCGGAGACTCACATAATCTTAGGGATCATTTTACACGTGTCTGATGGATGGCCCCTCAGCCCTGGTTAAGCAGTGAGCCATTATTCTCTGGTCCTGGACCAAGCAACTACCTACGTCCTTCTACCTTCCTGCCTTCTAGCGACAGCTCCCTTGCCCAGTCACCTTCCTCCTCCTACCTGCTCTTATCATGGTGCACTAAAATTAGGAATTTGCTTCACTCTTCCCCACTCTCGCCCCCCCACTAGTAGATGGTAGCAGTGGAGGGAAGTGTATTTCTCTGGAATACGACGTAGATGAATTGATGAACACTGGTGGAAAGGATGGCGCTCCTGCCTGGGGCTTCCCTCCCCATGCACCTGCTTTCCCTGGGATGAACCCCACGTCCTGGGGGTTCTCACTACACAGGTTGCAGAGCGGCTTCTGTCTACTTTGCCTGTGTTTTCACCACGGCCTAGACTGAGGAGTGTCCTCTCTCTGCTCCATGCTGTCTGAAGGTGGAAGGGAGAAGTGCCTGAGGGCTGGAAGTTTCTGTGCTTCCCTAGCACACAGATGCTCCCACCACATTCCAGGGGCTAAACAGACCAGGTCCTAGGCCAACCAGCCCTAAACCAGGAGTTAAGAATATACTTCCCAAAGTGGGAAGGGGCATGGGAGTGAATACTGGCTGAACAAATACAATCTACCCTGTGCTGTCACGTGATTTTCCCATCACACTGTTTTGATGCTTCAACTAGTTTCCAAAAACCAGAAAATTAAAAGCCTCTACATCACATATATTCAGATCCATTCACTTCCAAGGACAAACTAGTTTATACAAGAAAAAATATTTCTGACCCATGACATAGTGGGAAGTCCAAGGAGTAAACTGCCTTGACACTCAGGGCCCCCAGAGGCCACTGGAGCTCTCTCTCCACCGCTCTGCTCACCAGGGCACGTTGGTCTTATTCTCCCTGTCTCTCAGAGGCAGCCCCCATTTGACAGGAGAAAATGACTGCCAAAGGCCCCAAATCCCATCCCCCCTTCTTAGTAAATTCCCATAGGTAAGGAATTTCTCCCTCGTGTGTATGTGTGTGTCACTCACAGGGAAAGAGTCTGATTTCCCTACCTATGGATTATACCCACCCCAGACCCATTTCAGCATTCAGGAGATGGGTAACAGTGGTTGCTAGATTTGGACCATTCACTATCTGTTGATGTCAGAAGTGGCAGGGCTCTACCCGCCACCCACACAAACATAATAAAACAGGCAGCCAAAACACTCAAATATGTATTTGTCACCCACTAGCCCGATGTTTTAACAAATAAGCACCGTAAAATCCCCTCCAATGTATGTAGAGTCAGGATCCCTTCATTTCCAGATGCAGAATAGAACTCAAACTAGTTTATCAACCACAGGTCTTGTGATGTATTTACTCAGTGTTTACATACAGGGAGTAAAATGCCGTAACTCCTTATTTGGGTCAAGAAAACCAGTCTAACGCTGCACAGAGCGGATTCAGGGGTGAACCTTCAGTCCACACACTCCTGCACTTTTATGTTCTTTGAAAATATTCAAGACTGAGAGGCCCTATATGAGAAACTAATTTCAAAAATTCCTTTCCCACCTATTTGACCTTCCTCCCCATTACAGCATTTCTTCTAGTTCTCATTCCCATCATTCTATATCCTTCCTACCAGAGGTGACGGAGCAATGTGCTACACCAGACCTTTAAAACTGTCTTAGTTTATCAGTGTCCACTCACTGAGTGCTTAAGCTAATGACAGGGCAGGGGCTGTGCTTAGCTCTGGAGATACAGAAGGTGGATGAAAGAATTCTTTTGCTGTCAAGAAACCTGTCAAACAGAAGTACCAGGCTTATAGACAAGTGTCCATAACAGTACCTGGTAGGCACAGTCACAGAAGTAACAGCTGAGAGTCACATGCTCAGGTCTGTGTGCACTGGGAGGAGAGTTCTGACCACCCTGGAGTCCGGGATGGGGAAATGTGAGACCAGAAGCTCAGTGACCAGCCAGGAGGAGCTCCAGGAGTCTGGGCAGGCCATGGTGACAGATGGATCTACACCTGAAGGCAGAGCTGGGAGAACACAGACCATGAGTAAGAGTCGTTACCAAAGAGGAGTCAACAGAACCAGTAAAGAGCAGAGAGGAAGGGTCGCAAAGCTGAGGAGTCATCACATTTCTCAGGTCTGTGGGAAGACGGTGTTGGTGCTGGCCCATGAGGACACCAAACGCAAATGAGGCGAATACAGACTTGGGCTGAGTTGGAACTGTCTACAATATCCAGGCACATGGCCATCAACTCTCCTCCTGGGACTTCATGGCTGACTGGCACCTGCTACTGAGCATTTCCTTGGTTAGTTCACGGGGAGGGTCAGGAGGAAAGGGACAGAATAATGAGAGGACGAAGCTAGGATAAAATCATTTGTTTCCTGCCAAGACCAGATTTCTTCACTACACTGTTTGCTTTTGAAGAATCTGACATTAATTTGTAACAAAAAAGAGATCTGTCTTGTTTTCCTTTTTACTCATTATCAGGAGCTGAGTGGGGTCTGGGTATGTGGTACCTGCTGACTAGAGGGCGTTTGCAGGAGACTTAAGGATTCTTTTGTACTCAGTAAGGAGCCAAGTTTTACTGAGAATCTTCAGATTCAGGACTTTTATAGATTGTGTAAGTGATGGCCAGGAAATTTGCAAGAATAAGTTAAATGACACTATCTTTGAGAAAGTTAAGAACATGAAGAATTTGCTGTTTCAGGAATGGCCAAGCACTTTAATCATAACAGTCTTCCTGTGAGGGTTCCTTGATATCACTGGACATAATACAAACATGAATTCTTTGTTTCATAGGAAATGTATTTATTTTTGATCATCTCAATTCAAAAATACTCATTGTTTCTTATGGATGGTCCATTATACTCTCTTTGCAAATATAACATACATCAAAATTATGAGGAATTTTAACAGTAACATAGAAACTTCTGTATAGTAAGCAAGATGGAATTTCAAACAATGAGCCAAGGGCTTCAGAACTTGCCAGTAAAACAAAGGAAGTATTTCCCCAATGACAAGGTGTAGAAAACCATGGATAAAATCTAACAGAGCACATGCTGGAAACTGTGATTAAGAAAATAACCCACCATCAGTCTGCGTATGGTCCCGATGGCACCGAGCGCGTCCCGTAGGAGAGCTGAGCGCTGGCTTCTATCTGGAGAGTGAGCCTTTTGGGACTGGGACTCATGGTACCTAAGTGTCTGAAAATCAACTGTTTTTCAACTTCTTGCCCATATAATAATGACCAGAGGTATAAAGGTGGCAGGCACAGGAAGCACCTAGCTCTGACTTCTGAGGAGATGTAACACCAGCTCTTCATCCTCCGCTAAAGACAGGCCCGTGTCCAAAGGCGCTGACGTGTCCCACTTGGCCTTCTTCCCGTGGTGACTTTTTGGTTCCACGACTTCCAGGTCGCTGTTGTTCCTCTTCCTCATTCCCTGCTTCTTCTTGGTGTCACTGGTGGGAACAAATCCAACGATTTACTTTATAAATAACTCTACTCAATAGGGTCAAGTCAAGCATTTAAAGTAGAAAAATCAGACCAGAAAACAGATAGTTGGTCAACTGATAATATTTAAAAAGGAAAGAAACCACAACCACATCAGGATATCTGTGTCATAAGAAAACACTTCCCATCAGTGGGTGGGGAAGGCAGGCATCACACACCAGGCGTGAGCAGAGTACTTCATTTGCACCGTGCCATCCAACCTTCAGAATGATTCTAGGAAGCTACAGATTTACATATTACCCACTGTTTGAGGACACCAAGAGGCTCCCCAGGTAGGTCTGGGTGAGTCTGTGCTTGCCCTGCCCCACCACACCACCTGTTATCTGCAGGCACCAGATGGTGAGCTAAGAGGTATCAGGACACCAGGTGCTGCTTCTAGTATCTGTTATGCTCAATTGTGATAGACAGATCGCGAATAAAGTAGAATCTGGAATATGAAATTACAGATTTAAAATATCAAATAAATCTCCATTTAAAAGTCTGTATCTAAGACATAGATAGTGTTAAGGAAGCAAACACTTTGGCAATATTCTATACACCCTCTAAGACACAGAACACAAAAATAAAGCTAATTTCTTAAAGTACAAGAAATCACTTGATATATTAAAAACAAAAGAAAAAGCAAAACGACTTCCTCAAAGCAGTTTGAGGTATCACTATGCGACACGATGACACAATTGCTGGATATAAGATTAAACAAAATAAAAGTTTCGTCTAGTGCAACGGTTCTCAACCTGTGGGTCCCGACCCACAGGAATTATATTAAAGGGATGCAGCATTAGGAAGGTTGAGAACCACTGGTCTCGTGGCAGTGGCAGCCGCCACCAGCATTCAGGGTTTACTAGGGGCTGACACCACACTACATGCTTTCCATAGATTACATCACTATCTTCGCAAAAACCGTTGGATGGAGGAACATGAGCCTTGTCCTCCAATGAGGTTAAGAGAGGTGAAATGGCTGGACCCAGATATCACACATGGGATCCGGACCCAGCCCTGAAGGCAGGCTGTGGAAAGCAGGGAGTTGAGTTGACTCACTCAACATCTGGATGACAGTGAGTGAAAGAATCAGCTGTGGAAAGAGCACTGGCAACAACACAGTCAGACTTTTAGCCAATCAACTAACATTTCTAAGCTTCAGTTTTCTTAAAGACAAAGATTATATAATTTTTTTTTGAACTATAAGAATTTAAAAAAATGATATAAACAAGAACACACAGTAATGCTCAATACATACTAGTTTACTTTCCACTATAAACTACTGCCTTTCAAACTCTCATATTGACTATTAAAAAAAAAAAATCACAGAAATGTTACTTTGTATTCCAAAAGAGAACAAAGTGCTCAAGTTCCAGTGGACTTGATCACTGGTTAGGAAGACAGCCTGGATATCAAAGTGAATGTGCCTGATCAGCATGTCCATCTACGACCAGCTTCAAGCTCACCGTAAATAATCCCCCGTTTACCTCCCAGAAGTACCCAATGCTCCGACTCAGCCATTCCCTATCACCACTGGAGGAAAAGACAAGCTGGAGGCCACTGTGATTATCTAAAGCCACATTTTTAAAGGGTGCCTGGAGAGAGAAACATGAAAGAGCTTCCTGTGATGAGAATGCCGGTCAGCAAAGAATTAAAATATTCTTAGTGAAAGGCACCTTAAAAAAGAAAAACATAGTGAGAGCCCTAATCTGCTTCGGAGTGTGGCCAGTCCTGTGCCAAGGCCACTGGGCTATGGTGCCACGATTGATTTGATACAAGGGAAGACTGACTCTGGCCCAGCCTGTACATCCTGTGATCTCAGAGCAGCTCGTCCAAAAGGGTCTACTAATGCTCAGTGGGCTCTGCTAATGCTGTCAGTGTGCCCCTGCACATGACACACCCTGCAGGATGGAGGTGGATTAGGGAGCACATGATGGGAAATTTACAGAGCCCCGATATTTTCACAATTAGCAGCTTTGCTACTTTGAGGATCATTTCAAATTCTACAAAGGCTTTTTATACTATTTTCTATAGCTAATAAGTAGCAATCTGTTAAACAAATTAATTATTAAATAGTATAGGTAGTTTACAGGTAATTTGCCAAAAAGGAAATAGTATAATGAATCTAGAAAATGAGTAAGGAGACAGCAAAATACGGTCACAGTCTGGTCTCTTCAGAAAAGACATCTTCCAAATAGTGTAGCATTGGAAGGCTGTTTTATATTTATATCCTGATGCATCAGGCTGAGGGGTTCCTCACGCAGCCGACATTTGCTGGGAGATGACTGGATCCAACTAAGAATGAGAACTTCTCTGTGATCAGTTAACAGATTAATGGACATGACAGAATTCTAGGTTCTGGATTCTTGTTTTCTGCACCTGAGAGGGGCTCTCAGACGTTTCAATTGAGATTTCTCATAGGTGCCTCACAGCAGCCCATCATGGGTGCTGCTTACCAGATAGAGGAACATTCTGGAGACAATGGGTAAAAATGGAAGAATGAAAATGCAATATAGGCCAGAAGCAAGGCACACCTGGGAGTGCCTTTCAAGTAATAAATGTTCTCCCTGAAACCCAAGGAAAGAGGAAGGGGGTCCGTGAGATGACGGACAATGAAGTAGCAGCCCACAAAGCAGGGCAGTCTGAGCCTGAGCTCCGCATGTACCTTCTTATCAGTGCTTCTGTGGGACTTAAGGTGTTAAACTCTTTCCACATTCTTCAAGTGTTTGGGGCCAAGTATCAAAGACAACCATACCACTGCTCAGCATTAATAGAGCACAACATACTGGTTGACAAACCATATCTTAGAAGGCAAAAGCATGGCTCAACTCAGAGCACTAAAGCCCTATTACTACCATAAAAATAAAACAAGTAAGGCCAGAACCAGCTGCAGTGGTTCTGGTAATCCTAATACTCTGGGGGTCCCAGGCAGGAGGATGGCTTGAGGTCACTGGTTCAAGACCAGCCTGAGCAAGGGCAAGATCCCATCTCCACAATAAAAGAAAAATTAGCCAGGCACAGGAACACACCTGTAGTCCCAGCTACTCAGGAGGCTGAGGCAGGAGGATTGCTTGAACCCAAGGAGTCTGAAGTTGCACTGAGCTATCGTGATGACACTGCACTCTAGCATGGGTGACAGAGGGGCACCCGCTACCAAAATGAAAATAATTAAATAAACCAAAACTAAAGAATTCAGAGCTATTAATCTTTCAATAAGCCAAATAATAAAAGAGACTTAACTAGTAAAAAAAGTGCAAAAAAAAATAAAAAATTACATCATATGTAATTTGGACAGGAAAATTTTACTCCAACAATTCCTTATGCTGAATGATAGTTGGGTTCAGGAAGAAATAAAAGAGGAATCTGTTAATTTCCTCAAACATAACAACAATGAGAACATAAGTTACCAAAACCTCTAGGATATGGCAAAAGCAGTCCTGGGAGGAAAATTTATGGCGCTAGATGCCAACCTTCGAAAAACAAAGTGAGAGCATCAATACACTCACAAACCACCTTATGGAACTGGAAAAAGAAGAAGAACCCAACCCTAAACCCAGCAGAAGACAAGAAACAGCCAAAATTAGGTGAGAGATTAATGAAAGTTAAAAAGAAAAAATCATTCAGAAAATTAATAAAATAAAAAGTTGGTTTTTCAAAAAAGTAAATAAAATAGATAAACCTTTGGGCAGATTAACTAGAAACAGAAAAGTAAAATCTCTAGTAACCTCAATCAGGAATGATAAATGGGAAATAACAGAAGCCAGAGATACAAGAGATTATCTCTGCATACTATAGGAAACTCCATGCCCAGAAATTTGACAATGTGGACGAAATGGAACCATACTTGGAATCACAACCTCTCTCTGGACTTCATCAAGAAGAAATAGAGCTCCTGAATAGAAAATTTCAAGCACTGAGATCAAAGAAGCAATAAAAAAATTTCCCAACAAAACAATGCCCGGGTCCAGATCGTTTCACATGAAGGAGAGCTTATTCCCACACTGCAGAAATTATTCCAAAAAAAATCTTCCCCAACACGTTCTACAAAGCAAACATCACATTGATACCAAAACTAGGAATAGATCCAACTAAAAAAGAGAACTACAGACCAATTTCACTAATGAATATAGATGCAAAAGTTCTCAGTAAAAACCTAGGCAACAGATTACAGCTTATCATTAAAAAAGTCATACATCATGATCAAGAAGAAATCATCCCAGGGATGCAAGGTTGGTTTAACATACACAAGACCACAAACATTATTCACCATATCAACAGAAGCAAAAACAAAGGCTATATAATCCTCTCATTAGATGCAGAAAAAGCATTTGATCAACATCCTTGGGCGGTACCTGTGGCTCAATGGGTAGGGTGCCGGCCCTATGTACCAAGTGTGGTGGGTTCAAACCTGGCTCTGGCCAAACTGCAACAAAAAGTAGCTGGGTGTTGTATTGGGCGCCTATAGTCTCAGCTACTCGGGAGGCTAAGGCAAGAGACTTGCCTAAGCCCACAAGCTGGAGGTTGCTGTGAGCTGTGAGCTCTGCACTATACCAAGGGCAATAGAGTGAGACTCTGTCTCAAAAAAAAAAAAAATTCAACATTCTTCTGTAATTAGAACTCTGATGAATACAGGCAATGGCAGCACATTTCTTAATCTGAGCAAAGCCATCTATGACAAACCCACAGCTAATATACTGAATGCGGTAAAAGTGAAAGATTTTCCACCTAGAACTGGAACCAGACAAGGTTTCCTCTATCACCATCACTATTCAACATAGTGCTAGACATTCTAGCCAAAACAATTAAGCAAGAGAAGGAAATAAAGGGCATCAAAATGGGGACAGAGGAAGTAAAACTCACCCTCTTTGCTGATGATATGATCACATACTTAGAAAACCCCAAAGTCTCAACCACAAGACTTCTGGAAGTGATCAAAAAATACAGTAACATCTCAGGAGAAAAAAATCAATGTTCACACATCAGTAGCCTTTGTCTATGCCAATAACAGCCAAGATGAGAAGGTAATCAAGGACGCAATTTCCTTCTCAGTAGTTTCAAAGAAAATCAAAGACCTAGGAATGCAACTCACAAAAGAGGTGAAGAACCTCTATAAACAAAACTATGAACCCCTAAGAAAAGAAATAGCAGAGGATACTAAGAAATGAAAGAACATATCATGCTCATGGCTGGAAAGAATCAACATCATTAAAATGAATATACTTCCCAAAGCAATCTACAGATTCAATGCCATCTCTATTAAAATACCAACATCATACTTTCAAGACTTGGGAAAAAAAAATTCTTCATTTTGTATGGAACCAGAAAAAACCCCATATACCCAAGGCAATTCTTAGTAGTAAAAACAAAGCCAAGAGCATTAGCCTACCAGACTTCAGGCTGTACTACAAGGCTATAGTGGTCAAAACAACATGCTACTGGCACAAAAATAGAGACACAAACATCTTGAACTGAATAGAAAACCAGGAGATAAAACTAACATCTTATAGCCACCTAATCTTTGATAAACCAAACAAGAAGATACACTGGGGGAAAGAATCCCTATTCAATAAATGGTGCTGGGAGAACCAGACATCCACATGTAAAAGACTGAAACTGGACCCACACCTTTCCCCACTCATTAAAATTGATTCAAGATGGATAGAAGACCTAAATATAAAGCATAAAACAATAAAAATGCTTAAAGAAAGTGTGGGGAAAATACTTGACGCTATCAGACTGGGAAAAGACTTCACGTAGCAATTGCAACAACAACAAAAATAAACAAATGGGACTTAATCAAACTGAAAAGCTTCCGTACAACTAAGGAGACAACCACCAAAGCAAAGAGACAAACTACCCACTGGGAAAGAATATTTGCATATTTTGAGTTGGACAAAAGTTTGATAACTAGAATCTACAGAGAACTCAAATTAATCAACATAAAAAGAGCTGACAATCCCTTATATCACTGGGCAAGAGAGATGAATAGAATCTTCTCTAAAGAAGACAGACCAATGGCTAACAAACATAAAACATAAAACAAACAAATGAAAAAATGCTCATCATCCCTAATTATTAGAGAAATGCAAGTCAAAACCACTCTGAGATACAATCTAACTCCAGTGAGAATGAACCACATCACAAAATCTCAAAACTGCAGACTCAAAATCTTAGCATCTGCATGGATGTGGAAGGGAACACTTTTACAATGTTGGTGGGACTGCAAACTAACTCAACCTTTTTGGAAGGAAGTATGGAGAATCCTCAAAGAACTCAAACTAGACCTCCCATTTGATCCTGCAATCCCATTACTGGGCATCTACCCAAAAGTAAAAAAATCCTTCTACCATAAGGACACTTGCACTAGACTGTTTACTGCAGCTCAATTTACAATTACCAAATTGTAGAAACAGCCTAAATGCTCACCAACCCAGGACTGGATTAACAAGCTGTGGTGTATGTACACTGTGGAATACTATTCAGCCGTTAAAAAGATGAAGACTTTACATCCTTTGTATTAACCTGGATGGAAGTGGAACACATTATTCTTAGTAAAGTTTCACAAGAATGGAAAAGCAAGAATCGTATGTACTCAATTCTGATATGAGGATAATTAATGATCTAGCACATGGTGGAGGATGGGGAAAGCAGAAAGAGGGAAGGAGGGAGGTGGGTGGGAGGTCCTCGAGTGTGGTACACCTTTTGGGGATGGGACACAATTATAAGAGGGTCATTATCAAATGCAATCAATGTAACCTGGTTGTTTGTACCCTCAATGAATCCCCAATAAATAAAAAAAAATGCAAATCTAATTTTAAAATCTTAATCAATTTGCAACTGAGTTTTAAAAGAAATAGAACTTTCTAAATTCTCTAAACTCAAATGTCAAAATTCTCCTAGAAATTAGACTGATATTTCAATAGGATTAATCACTGGTTTCAGCATCTTTTTTTCATACAGTTACCTAGTCACCCAGAGTAAGAGTACAGTCTGTTAAGTTCAGGAGAAAAACCAAGGGAGGAAATTCTAGAGTTAGCATGCTTGGGTCAGCCCTGGTCCCTCACTGCTCAAGCAGTGGCCCTTACATGTGACATCAGTGGACACTCTGTGTGTCCCCCACGTCCTCCCATGTGAATGTGGGATCTTCCTCTTGGGTCTTCCCCTGCCCTTCAAGATCCATCTCCAATTCCTTGTCTTGCATCAAAGGTATCAATCTGTGTAGTAAAAGTTCTCTCTTCTGAATATCTAACATGCTACTTCCTGATGCTAAAGGCATTTCTCATCTGCAGGCATTGTCACTCCCAATTAGAACGTAAATTTCCAAGTTAGCTCTACCTTTCTAGAGAACAATTTGGCAGCACCATTCAAAAGTCTTTCAAGTATGTGTGCCCAGCAATTTCTCTTTGGGAGAATTACTTATCCCAAGGAAATACTTAGGGATGTACACAAAGATTTATTAATAAGAGTATTCAAGGTAGCTACTATTTTTAATTTCCTATAACAAATGTTGCAAGTATTTTTCTTTTTTTTTTTTTTTTTACAAGGAACTGAGTTAACTGGTAACAAGTATTTCTTTATGGATGATGAAAATAATTCTAAAATCAATTACAGAAAAAGTCCATTTATGTTTATGCACAAAAAGAGAGATTTTTTTAAAATGCTCTTTTTACTTATGTATCTTATTTTTCTGTAATGAGCCTGTAATACTATTTGTGATAATATAAAACTAATTAAAGTAAGTTTGAGGTATATGCCAATTATCCTTTGTAATTCCACAAAGGTCAGAAGCACACAGAGCAGCTGTGCTATGTGTTCCTTGTTGCGTTGATGACTCAATCTCTAGTTTCGGGTCCCTTAAATGATAGAAATATTGGGAAAGGTGAGACTTTTTACATCAGGAGATATAGGTCATGTATCATTTAAAAAAATTTTTTAAATTATTTGCTAAAGATTAATTGTGGGATTTCTTTGTTTTTGGGTAAAATTATATTAACTGAGCTTTGTGAAAACTTGCTACCTCAGAAGCCTGGATGGACTGGAAATGTTATATCTTTGTAATAAGATAAATGTGAAACACTATGTATTAATTTTCTTGAGATAAAAATCTATCAAAATATGAAACTATGGGCAGTGCCTGTGGCTCAAAGGAGTAGGGCGCTGGCCCCATATGCTGGAGGTGGCAGGTTCAAACCCAGCCCTGGCCAAAAACTGCAAAAAAAAAAAAAAGACACCATTAGGGTTGAGAACAGTTCTGAGATGATGATAATGCTGGAAATCATCATTTAAGATTCCAGAATGATGTTCCATGGACCATACGGATAAATACATGAATTTCTGATAATTTTACTTTTCAGTTTTACATATTAGGCTTCTTAAGAAGCCACTCAACAGTGGTTCCATGCCCACTAGCCACCTAACAGAGAAATAATTTTTAAGAACTAGTCATTTTAAATCAGAGTCCTTGTTGCAATATCACTTATAAAACCTTAATGTCTCCTGCATAACATTTCCCTTTCTAGACAGCCTCGTGTATGCTTAGAGGAATAGTCTTCATAAAGCACAGTTGTTTGTTTTGGGTTTTTTTTTTTGGGGGGGGCAGTTTTTGGCCGAGGGCCGGGTTTGAACCCGCCACCTATGGCATATGGGGCCAGCGCCTTACTCCTTTGAGCCACAGGCGCTGCCCCATAAAGCACAGTTTTGTTAGTCTTCATAAAAATTTCAGTGACTGTCAAGAAAGACTATTTTGGGGTCAGGCACAGTGGCTCCTGCCTGTGATCCCAGCACTCTGAGAGACCAAGGTGGGTGGATTGATTGAGCTCAGGAGTTCAAGACCAGCCTGAGTAAGAGTAAGACCCCGTCTCTAACAAAAATGGAAAAAAAAAAAATAGCTGGGCACAGTGGTGTGTGTCCCAGCTACTCAGGAGGCTGAGGCGAGAGGATCACTTCAGCCCCAAAAGTTCGAGGATGCTGAGAGCTATGATGCCACTGCACTCTACCCTGGGGGGACAGAGCAAGACTCTGTTTCAGAAAACATAAATAAACAAAAAAGACAAAGATTGTTTTTTATAACCCCATTTATAAAATCTTTATACTTGCCATGATCTGGTATAATTCTGCCTCTATAACCTACCCTGTGTTAGGCCCCCTTAATCCATCCTGTTTTGGGGAGCGCTCTATTCCTGAACATGCTCTAGGTTCTCAATTGTCTCCGTTTAGAATTCCCTGTTCTAATTTTCAACTTTCTGAATCCTCTTTATCTTTCAAAGCCCAAGCTAAATGCTGCCTCCTCTTCAGATTCCCCCTTATGCACCCTCTGCACCTGTCCTGTGACACTCATTCTGAATGCTATCACAGTGATTTTAAATAGATTTCTTCCTTGTTCCTAGTAAATTGTTAGCTTTTTGAGGCCTGGGGCTGTTTGTCATCTTTGTCTCTGAAGACAATTTGAATACGGAAGTGGTACTATAAAGGACCACCCATCTAAATGGTAGAAATAATGACCACTGGGATTGTTTCAAGTCCAGAGAATTACTGCTACTGCGATGAGATGAACAAGGCAACATTTCAATGGATTTTATTTCTAATTTGACTTCCAGCAGTTTTACAGGAGATGGTATTGTGTGGGAACGCCCACCCCTGGAACACTCAGTCCAATCTGTGGGTGCGCAGGCTCCTGTCTGCTGACTAATCCTGTTTTTAATATCACAAGTTCCGGTGTTCTAAAGTTTGGCTCTGCATGCTTTTCAAAATTATATAAGTACTTGGTCAAATTATGGTTATGCCCAATAACTTTTTCTTCAACACATGACTTCTGCTGGAGTCAACACCCAGTTAATGGACACTCAAATTTTACCATTACTGTAGGCCCCTTTGAGATGTAATCAGCACTCATCTAAATTTTAAGTACTTGTTGACTATAATCCTGATTGTACCTTCCCTGCCCATGACTTAAGTTTGAGTTTCCTGGGTTCCATCCTGAGCCTCCACTGTCTCACCGTGCTATTCACTCTGAGCACTCTCATGTAGTTCAACACTTCAACTATCTTCCCAAATGCCAATGACTTAAAAATAGTCTTCTTTAACCTAGAGCTCTTTCCTGACCACTAGATCCACGTACTGAGCCCACTTGTAGATATTTTTGCCTGTGCCTCAAACTAAACATGTCCCTAAGTATGTGTTTTCCCAAAATCTTTCTTCTTCCTCTATTCTCCTTTTGAGTGCACAGCGCTCACCCCCACTAGTCGTCCTTGGGCCACTTTCTCCTTCACGGACTTGATTTAACTGACCGTTTCTTCCTTCATCTCTCTCAAATCCAGCTGAGTTTGGTCACGGCCCCTGCACCTGTGGCTTCTTTATTCACACCCCTCCTTCATCTGTCAGCTCTGGAAAACTTTCCCTGTCTACCCCCGGCTCGGGGAAGCCCTTCTGGATTCCCCTCACATTGTGCACCTCCACTGTGCCACCTGAAATGGAGTGTGGCAACTGTTTATTTACTCACCTGCCTCCTCCGTCAGATTACAGGTTCCCTAAGGACAAAAAGTGTCTCATACTTCTTTGTAGCCACATTGCCTCGGTATCTAGGATCTCAATAAATGTTTCTTGAATAAATGAATAAACCCACTGGCCTGAGCTTCTACACTCCTAAGTATACTTAGTCCTGTGACTGGCCCACTCCACATCAGTTAGGGTCAGACAGAATGATCCCTAATTAAAACAACATTCTTATCTTTGCTGCATAGATAGCATATATGACTTTTTAATCTGTGCTGTATTTTCCAAATAGTGTGTTATCAATTCCAGAAAAATTCAGGAGATCAAAGCCACAACAAAAATTAAAACATTAATGGCAGAAGGAAAATAATACTATTAAAAAGAAGTCCTAATGACAATCCCATTACTAGGCATCTACTCAGAAGTAAACCTAAGACTAATTTAGAAAATGCCTGCTATATGACATATTCTATTGAGATATAATACTAGAAAAACAAATCCTAGCCAGTAGACATTCTGGTAATAGGATGTATTT
>CAUYQV010081307.1:0-36826 GCA_963574575.1 Galagoides demidoff
AATGCCGTAGCCCTTTAATACAGTTCCTGTGGGTTGTGACCCACAGGTTGAGAACCGATGGCTTAAGCAATTCACTTGCCTCAGTCTCCTGAGTAGCTAGGACAACAGGCACCCACCACACCGCCCAGCTATTTTTGTTGCAGTTGCCACTGCTGTTTTAGCTGGCTTGGGCCAGGTTTGAACCCACCACCCTCAGTATATGGGGCTGGTGCCTTACACTGAGCCACAGATGCCGCCCGCACTTATCATACTTTTACTGAAACGTATTTCAAATGTTTACATTACAGTGTATTTCAGATATTTACTGATTTTTCCTCTCCTACTACGCTGTGAAACTTTTTAAGGTCCTGGCCGTAGACTATGATCACAGTCATATAATAAAAGATCCTGGCCATGCAACAGAAAAAAAGTCTCGTTGAAAAATCCTTACACCAAGAATATGCTTAATTAAATAAGAAAATTAAATAAACAATTCAATGATTTTGAAAATGTTCATCAAAATTTCTTTCTTTTTTGAAACTAGAAGAAAATTTAAAGCCTGATACATAATGTGGAGTATGCATGCTGATAATGCCACTCTCAAACATTTGAGGAAATAATTGTTTGTAATCTTACTTGCGATTGATTTTTACTTACCTCTTGTATAAAGCATCTTGTATACTTATTTTCAAGATGCAATGAAATTGATGGAAAAGAATTGACAAGAACTGAGAAGGGGCTTGGTTTTCTTTTTCTTTTTTTCTTTTTTCCCCTTTCAGTGGGGGATTAAGGCAGGGTTTGGGAGCAGGGATAGCATAATGACTATAATTTCAGCTACTGCATTGGTCCTTATGAAGTGTCTGTACATTTAACACTCCATATGGTAATTATAACTTCCCTCGAATGAGTCAGGGTTGTTTATGCTTTCATAAATCAGGCAGCTGCAGCGGAGCAGACAGATTCCATATTAGCACTTCCTCCTAAGACCGTGAATATGCTGAAATGATTTTTGCAAATTTCTCCTGAATTCAAGTTGTTTGTTAAAAGTGATAGTTTTATGGGACTGCCACATGGAAAATGTCCTCCACTCTCAGATTTTCCATTTGTGATATAAATCTACCTTTAGTACCAATTTTAGAGGCCTTAAAGCTGATATAATAACCCCCAACTGAATTGATAAAAGGAGACCTTAATTTACAGGTGGGGCATAGTTATATGAAATGACAGCTAGAGAAGTTATGAGTAAGACCTGAAACATTGCACATTAACTGCTTGATAATTTATTTCCTACACTCAGTCTTCTGACTTTACCGTGTAGGGCCAAGCCCTCCTATAACAAATGCTAGCTGTCCCATTGCTTTCTTTAGCTTAATGCTTTGAAATTACACGGACTATTTTGAAATTACATGAACATACATGGAACTTTCTCTGTGTTTAAATTATCTTTCATTAAAAATATATAAGATATCTTGAAGCGAAAACTTTTAATAATTGAGACAAAGAATATATAATTGTGCATATATCTACCATATGTAATAATTGCATGAGATTTAATCGTGTCCTCATGTCACCTCTGGTGGATTATTTTATATCTCAGGCCTCAGTGATATTAGCCATAAAATAAGAGTTTCCAAGTCAATTGTAATTTTTAGATAAGAGAATTTGGAAAGAGAAGAAATGGCATATGTCAGAAAATAAAGATTCTCTGTAGGACCAAAAGAACGGATGGCTAAACAATCATAGAACCAAGAGTATAATGGTTATAAATAACCATTAAATGATTTGAAAAAACAAAACATGCTTTTGTTCTTCCGTTTTCTTTTTGGCTAGAAGAAAATAGAAAACATCAGTGGTAAGATTTTCTTTTATTTTATATGTGAAAAACTGAAAAGCAAAGAGGTTAATAGGAATTTTCTGAGGTCATCTATTGACAAATGGCAAAGCTAGACCTTAAAAGCAGCTCTCCCGACGTCAAGGTGATTGCTCTTTCCATTACTTCATCTCAAGACTTGGGGTCTACAGTCCAGCACACTTTAGAATTTAGATAGTACAAATGACTCTTCTGAGAAATGAGTGACCCAGTGGTCAGAAGGAGAGTAAGAATCAGGGCAACTTCTGCAAAGTAGGAAAATGAATAATCTATGTAATTCTTTCCATCCCTGATAAATATTATACTGTTTCTAAGATATGTTAATTAACTTTTCACTTGATCCATTCTTACATGCTTTATCTTCAAAGTAGATGAGATTTATCCACGTGTTGTTTCCAAGTGTGATGCATTTTGACTGAATCAGGCATAACATGTGCATCTCTCATGTTGATTGTCACGATAGTGAAGTTCAAATGTGGGACCTGTTTATACTGAGCATTAATTAAAAGTCCAAATGGGATGATTGCTTAAGTACTGATATTCTAAAATGACTGCATAGCAAGAAAGTAAGTGACATGAAGGCCTTCAGGTGTGAAAAGCTTTGAGGCAAGTGGGTGGAGGCAAGAGACACCACTAAGAATGCTCGCAAGTTATTTAAAGAACAGCTAACTGCCTTCACATCACCAGCCAGGATCTCTGTTTTTGTTTTCTTACTCCCCAGCCCTGTCCACTTCCTGTGAGTTCTAGAAGTCCATTTCAGGCCATTGTTGAGATAAATGCATCCTCACCAAGAAGCATATGAAAAGCCTCTGACTGAAGCAAGGGTCAAGATATTTCTTGTTATTATTATTTTGAATCTGTTCTCCTGTTTGCCTTGCCTTACCCTTTTCAAGTGGTTCAAATTTTTCTTTTCCAACAGACACCGACATTACCCTCTTGCCCTGATTTGGTGTCCACGGTCACCCACCCCTTCACAGACTCCCTTGATTCTTACACTTAGTTTTCTGTGTTTACACGTATCTTGTTTCAATTCATAGATTTATTCTGAATAATTCTTCTTGTCTCCATTGACTAAAATTCCCCAATCCTTCCCCTAAATCCACAACCGGCCATATTCCATGATTCAACAGAACATGTTTGAGTGTGTTTCCTCAAGGTAGTTGAAGAAAAAAATTCATAATTGTAATAACATGTGTTACCTAATAAATATTTATATTTTATAATATGATAATAATACATTGCAGTAGATTTACAATTACCTACAAATTTAGCAGCTTATATTTTAAAATGGCAATCATTTATCAGCCACTCACTATGTACCAGGCATAGCATGTTGTCTTTACTGTGTCATTTCTTTTTGTACAAGGCGTTTAACAATATTACTTAGAAATATCATGGCCCTGCTATTCCAAATTAGGATACTGAAGCTGAGATGGAGTAAATCGCTTAGCTTGGATTCACAGCTATCAAGTGGTAGAGGTAGGACTTAAAACCTAGTGCGCTGGACTGAAAAGATATTTGTGCTGTAATATGTATAATTTTGGGATACCACCCATGAAGCTTTTTACTCATAGTACAAATTTGCTCGTAGTTCGAAGTAGATGCCATGTAGTGGGTCTAGTTTAAAAGGCGGGATTTGTTTGTGAACTTCAGCAACTCCATTGAATCATTTTGAATCTTTTTACCTGGTTATTAGGTGGCTGTTATGACACTCCGTAAATAATATTTATTAATGATTGAAAGTGCACATTATTCTGCATTTCAGATATTGACTAGGATGCATGGATATTTATATATGTAAAAACTGGGCTTTGGCTGCTTTCTTTATAGCCTCTGCCATTTATGCCCTGATGTAACCAGAGATCATTCTCATTTCTTCATCAAGGATTTTGGGTGGGGTTTAGGACCCCTCATGAGTTTCAGGTGTTATTTGAATAATCCCCTCAAATGTGTTTGTATGTGTGTGTGTGTGTATTCTGTGTACTTTTTAAATGGATATATTTATCTATAGGTATATTCATTTATTTATGTGAATATATGCTTATACTACCGTATTATTTTTGTAGATGTGTTCATCAGGGTCTCAAGGGGTCTGAGTTCTCAAACAGGAGTAGAACTAATTACTGAATCTCAAAAATTCTACTATTAGGAAAAAACCAATTGCATCATGTTTTTCAGGGATAATCAATAAACAATAAATTTATTAAACTATGTTACCATTTAGCTCCATTTTTCTTCTTCACAGACAATCATAGAATAAGCAATTGTAATAATTGAGTTTTGAAATCTTTATGTCAACATTCCTGGTCCATAAATTTAGGAATCTTGCTTAGAAAAAAAAAGAGATTATGTAAGTGGAAGAAAGAAATCCTCTCTACCTCCTGTATTGCTAGACCAGGGTTAGATTCTGTCTGTAGACTTAATCAGGTCCTTGCGAGTATTTATATCATTCTTAATCTCAGTTAAATCTTAGAATGAGTAATGGAAATTTCAGAATTTGATTTATCAGTAGATGTTAAAGAAAATGGCATTGCTCTATATACTTTTTTTTTTTTTTTGGCTTGTTTTACTCTCTTAGCCTGGTGTAATGAAAGAGGAGAGTAGATTTATGGCAGGTAGAGAGCGAAAAGGGAAAAGATAGTCTTAAGTCATTCTAAGGACTCTGCAATGCCTCCCCATTGAGAATAAAATCCAAAACTTTTTCAAAGTAGCAGGGTTTTATGTAATTTTATGAATACACACAATTTGAATCTTACCATATTAAGCTTTGTGCATTAAACTTTGATCTACATAGACCATTTTTTTTCCTCAAAAAATCTTGGACCACCTTTTATTTTTATGTTCATCGTTATTCATTAGCTATGTCCTTCACTAAAATATGAATAGATGATTCCTGAGAGAAGAAAATACATCTGTCATATTCCATTATGCTTCAAGCACTGATGAAAGTGTTTCACAGGTAGTAAGATACTCGTAAGGGTGTATTAAATGAGCTAGTTTTGTATAAACACGTTATCTTCTCTCAGAAATGAAAGGAAATTAAGCACAAGTTCAAGTATTTGAAAAATGTATCCATTGATCTCCGTTTAATTTATTTTTTTAAAAGCTCCAAATATGTCATATGTGTAATCTTGGCTTTATAATGTGGTCAGTGGACCTCACTGTACTGATTAGCATCAGACATTTTAATATATTAAGTTGATTTGCTGGTCTTATCTGATTCACATATAAATTGCAACCATAAATATTAACAGAATAAGATGAAGTAAAGTTAGAGAAAGATCTAACCCATAAAGTAGAAACATTATAACCCACATGTTCTGTGACAAAGCTCTGAACCTTTGGATAAAGACAATGAAAAGTTAGAGTAGTGCCTGTGGCTCAAAGGAGTAGGGCGCCAGCCCCATATACTGGAAGTGGTTGGTTCAAACCTGGCCCTGGCCAAAAACTGCAAAAAAAATATATAAAAATAAAAATAAAAGACAATGAAAAGTGAGCATGAGCAGAACTTTGGAGGACTTTTTATTTGTATATGTGGGGGGTTCATTTAACTATATACAGTTTTTTTCTGTTAACAATTATTTTCTTGGTTTTTATAGTTTTAGCTTCATAAAATCTTAGAACATTAATTGGATAATGCCATTCCCTTTTTCCTAAGAAAAATCATGACATTTCTCTAGGGCAGGTGTTACTCGGATTTTATATTCATTTTCAACCCGGAGATAGCGGGAAAGAGAGCAACTGCAATGAGAAAATAAACGCAATTTGCTTTGAATTCCCGTACAGACAAGATATGAAATGGTATTTAGATCATGTTCTAATAACCAGTAAACTCATTCAAACCGGCAAAACAATATGTTCACTAAAGTGAACAATACAGTTTACAGTATTCAAAATCACAGACTGATCAGTGAAAATAGATCAAGTAAAAATAATGTTATCACATATTTAATGCTATTTCCCAGATGTCCCACAAAGTTCTTTAATTCTCTAATTAATGTATTTAGTGTTCGTGGAAACCTACTCAGAAGTACTATGGTTATTCCCTTGATTCAGTTGAAAAACAAATGGAAGCTCAGAGAGGTTAAATGAAATTCCTAGGCTAGTACATGAAAGACTGGATTGCAAATCAGGGCAGTCTGTCTTTCTAAGCCTATAAAAAGGAATTTCTTCAGGCCCTTGATCTTTCCTGCCTTCTTTTTATGTCCTTCCTTTAAGACTAATCAGTGTGTGGTTTACACCTACCATGATGGATTGCCATGGTTACCCAAGTTAACAGCACAGTAAACTTCAAATGAACACTTTTATAGTCATTCATTTCTAAGTGGCTTTCATTGAACATTTTTAAACACAGGTCACAGGATAATAATTATCACTGAAATATCATTGTAGAAAATGGATCTTTCAAATTTACCAGGAATTTATGTAATGAAGTGTTGGTATCTTAAAAAGGCAATTTATAGATATTGTGACTCAGTTGTCATTATTCTTTGAATAGTTATTAATTATCCCCATTTGATTAGTGACTCCAGGTGATGTTACAGAAGTGCGTGACAGAACTCACATGTTGGTTTCACTTAGCATCTGGTGTGGTTTGATGTTTTTGTCATATTCAAATAGATATTCCTCAGGGGATTTTGTTGAGGCATTATCTACCTTACAGTTGATCATTCTGACTTGTGCAATATGAATCTGGCCAATAATCTTCATGCATCTTTGGGCAGAAATCACACATTGGAAAATAATTTTAGAACATTTCTACAGTGGAAGCTTTTCGATGTTGAGTAACAGAGACCTCAACAAAAGCAGTTGTTGGAATGGTTCACAATTGCCAACAGTGAAGATGTGTTCGTAAGATACAAACACAGGCGACCATAATTGGCAGGGATTCACATTCCAAGTTACCCAAGTCTTGTACCTTTCTTGCCTCTTTTGTGTTTCATGAGAACGTATCTCTTTACCTCTGTGTGTATGTGTGCATGTGAATATATATATTTATACACATTTATGTATACATACATATAAAAAAGAAGAACACTTGTCCAAACATCTCTTTCTTTTTTTCCTGGAAAAACCCTCTTATTTATTTGATTAAACAAAAATAAAATCAGCTTCATAGGAATGGTTTTAAAGTCCAAAGAGACACCAACTCTGTTTTAAGGCTGTAGCAGCTGGTACGATATCTCCTTGCTACCTTTTCCTGCCTTCTCTGTGGATCGCAGTGATACATTCAGAAGCCTGTTAGCGAACACAGGAGTCTTTGAACACCTATCCATTGGTTCTTCACCTGCTCATTGCCTGTCATGTGGACTGTGATATTAACATTTAGGATTTAAAAGTGAAAGCCAAAGGGAGAACAAACAAAAACCCACTTTTGCCTAGAGGTTTGGAGGGAAATCTTCATTTCCCCATCCATCCACTGAATTGATGGGATTCACACTACCATGGCAATGCCCACTTAATAAGTGGCAAGAGGCAGACAGCACCACGTATGGGCCTGCAGATAGGGAAGTTATAAGCTTCTCTTATAATTGTGTTGAGCCACATGACTAGTTCTGGCCAATGGGCTGAATTGGAATTGACATATGTCACTTCCAGAACAAAGTGGAGCAGAATTGAATTTTTTATTCATTCTCTCATTCTGTCGCTCTCTCTCTCTCCATTTTTTTTTCTGCTACAGTGATAGAGAAGAATTAATTACGCTACTCCAAATAGCATAATTAAAAATGCAGGTTCCCTGGATCCCCAAATCACTGTTTGGATAGGGGTTACCTTGCATCAGCACTTTGAGAATAAGAAGTAGGATTTTTTATGTTGGGCACTTGTTGATTATTGCAGCATAATTTTGTCAGCCAAGGACTCACTAGAAAGCTGTTCAAATTGTCCGAAGTGGGTGAATTTAATGCAGGAAATTGGTTATACACATGATGTGAAGAGAGAGGAAGCGAACCAGAGATGTTAAGGCAACCCAGAGATTAGCAATAACAAGAAGCTGCTACCCTGGAAATAGAAGGACAACGGAAGAAGGTGATATTAACCCAGCAGTCAAGGCCATGGAAGAGAGCTAGAGCCACAGGGAGACTGGCTCATGGAAACTGCAATGAGATGGGGAGCAGTGGTCTGGTGGGGGCTGGGAAGAGAGCCCCAGAAAGCAGTGATGATGAAGCACCCTCAGTTCTCTTCCCCTCATTTTCTGCCAGAGCTTTCCATGGGCTTCTTCCATCAAGAATCTGGAGGGAAATGGGAAATACAGACCAAAGAGGGCGAGAGACAGTGTGAATCTTAAAGCAAGTTGGCATAGCAGCCTGAACTGTCCTGTGTAGTAGATGGTACTGTGAAAAAACCACAGATGAAACGGGTATTCCTCAGGTCGGAGAGATTAATCCTTTTCTTTGTCAAAACAAGGGTGCCAGTGCTTGGTTTTGTGGCCTGAAGAAATCACTTTCCCCTTGGTATTGATAAATTCCTGGAGGCAAAGGGGGAAGAATGCTGGAATGGGAAGGAGGAAGTACAGAAATAGTTCAAATTCTTCCTGTAGGCAGATAGCTTTCCCAGGTTTGGCATCTCGCGTTTAGCTCAACGCGCTTCCTCAGTGTGCTTATAGCAAATGAAGAATGTTGACATTGCTCTTGGGAGAGATCATTAGAGGATCACAAAATTAGGGCCTGAAGGAATGTGGGCCAGCTTCCTGTGGAAGAGGCTGTTGGTTGACACCTAATTTTGTTCAGCTGACATTATATTGAGTTAAAAGACACACTGTCCAGCTCGGCTAGCAGCAAATTGGGACTGTATGACAAAATACTTGTAAATTTAGGAAAAACGCCCCAAAACTCAGCTGGAAGGTAGACCTTTTTATTCTCACATCCTTCCACGTTCTTACCAGTTGAAACATTACACTCATGTCCGGAGCGCCCAGGGCCCTGCTAAACTATGTGGCGACTCTGGTACAGGTGCGAAAGGTGAAAAAGAGACAGAAACTCAGGGCTCTGATGAATGGAGCCCCCAAAGCTGCCTTAGCCTGTGTTCCTCTAGAGCTCTGTTATGTGACTGGTATACAAAACTGATTTAATTACTATAATTTGGAGGGTTTTTTACATGCAGCCTAACTTAATTTTTACTGAGTTTTTCCTTTTTTCTCCCTCAATAGCATCTATTCATCTGCCCAAGCTCAAAAACGAAAAGTACATTTCAAGCACTGAAATCTTTTTCTCATCATGGCTGAACCTACACCAGTGGGGTACAACACCTCTCACCAGGCTGAGGGATTAGGGAACGTATGCTGTGGATCCCTGGCATTAAAGAAGGCAACCGAGTTAACTTTAGAGACTCTGTGGTCAGGTCCTAAATACTGACACAATTTTTTTTCTTCCCACATGTCTCTCTCTGACTGACCCCGTGAGAGTTCAGAGATGTGTGTTTATCTAATAGACTGACTAGTGATGGAAGAGATAGCTCAGAGATATTTGAAGCAGGCTACAGGAATCCCCCGATTTAGTCCGTCACAAATCCATCGTTGATCCTGGATGCAGGCTTCAGCTGGCAAGGGAAAGGAAATACAGAGTTCAAAGCAAGGTGAAGAGGCTCATGGCCAAAACATCCCATGTGCAGAAAACTACTTACGGCCTCCCCTAGCCCATATGGAGGTTCACTGCTTTTCCCATTTAGAGTTCCCAGGAGAGCCTGTCGGGAAGGAGAAATAAATCCCAATCCCCACTAACACCAGATCCTGCTTACTGCATGTGGGATATTACTCAGCAGGCACAGCTGCCCTTGCAGTTTTATATAAACATCGGAGGCCTTTCCGAAAGCATGAATCTCACTCTTTCTTTTAGAGCACTCTCCTCCTAATTCCAAATTCTCTGCACATACATCATCTGCAGAAAGTGGACCAAATGTAAATCATGTTAAAGGGTGAAAAGAGATGGTATTTGGGCCGGGACCCAGAATGGCAACCCTCTGAATCCTTCCCTCAACCCGCACTGCCCAGAATGCAATGTGCCTGACAGACATGTGCACAGAGGGCAAGGGCAGGTGAAGGCATCTTCTTCATCATTGTGTGGCTTTTGCCCTGAGTCCCAATGTAATTTCACTTCCTCAAGCTGTTACCAAATGGAACCGGCCCCTGTCTCGTCTCACCTGTCAAACCTGCGGGAGCAGATTCCATCACTCCAGACTCGAGGGTTAACTTCACACCCAAACTTTCCACCCATTGGTACTGAGACCAAATAACATTTCTTGCCTTTCACAATGACCCATTCTTAAGAAGGTCCTTAAGGTCCTTAAGAAAGATGAGTGAAGAGGAGGCAGGGACTAGTCCTATTTGGCTGAAGATGCACAAACAGTTGAACAGGAGCATTAACTTTCTGTAAGAGGCCACAGTTAAGATGTCATATTCTTGTTTTTCTGTCCCCTTGTGGAGGTATGAAATCTATTCCTGCATTAGTAGAAAGGTTCTTTTTGCCTGTTTAACATCCATTCTCTCTTTTATTAGTAATATTCTCCTGATTTTTCTTACTCATTCTTACTTTATGTAGTTCAAGTGCTGCTAATCCTACCTCTTTGCCTTCGGGTAGAGAAATACATTCCTTTTTCAGGCAGTCAGAGTGTTCTACCCTTCAGTGACAGTGATTTAGAGATGACAATGAAGCCAGGTGGAAGCCAGTCTCAATTTTGTAACTTTCAGTAGAGCCCTTGAAAAAGAAGTCCTACTTTCAAGTAGAGTGTTTGGAACTGCTGGTAGCCATTTTATCATTCTTAAAGTCTTCCTGAGAATGGGGCCAACACCGAGAAAAAGATACGCGTGTTATCTCTGGAATTTTCTATTTAATGAGGCAATGGTTTCTTTTGTTTTCTCCTTTCTTCTTTCCTCTCTCCCTCTCTCCTTCCCTCCTTCCTTCCTCTCTCTATCACCCCCCTATTTTATTTTTGCCAAATTCTGCATTTTGTTATTTTTATCTAATAGATACTTTTCAGAGGTTTGCTGCATATTAGATTGCCCAGAAGAGCTGCCTTCTCTGTTTATAGAATGCACATATCTGGATGATCTCTTACGTCTTTATACATATGTGCTGTTTGAGGGGTTGGTAGGCTGTGTTGGGCCAATGATTGGAATTCAGACTCAGTAATCAAAGTCACTGTGGTGAGTTCTCATACACACAGAACTGCGGGTCTGAGGTAGATAATTTCTGGAAATTTATCTTAGATCCATTTGTTGCTTCTGTCTTTCCTATAAATATAATGTGACTTACCTCGTTTCTACTCTTTGAGATCTTCTATTTTATTTGTCAGCAGAACAACCCATACATTAGTGCCATTTAGTAAGTAACAGTGTTCAATATGTCCTAGAGTATTGGTTTGTTTCCATTAGTAGTAACACTATTCAGAAGATGCTCCGTATCTTTTGGGGCCCCCTACTTGCCATTTCATTCCTTTATCCCATTGATTACAGTTTATTTTACACTCTCTGTAGGAAGGTTGGGATCTGTGGGCAGAGCATCACTATTCATATTTCTTCTTTCAGGCCACAGAACTTCGAGTTGGCAGGGCCTCTAAACATCGCTTCATAGAAGGTCAGCTACTGAAGCATTGCATGTTCATGCTTCATGTGAAAAAGGGGCCCTTAAATCCGTACTTGAAGCTTTTCAGCAAATTGAAACCAAGAGCAGTAACTTGTAGATATATCAAGTCTCATTATTTGCTGGTCTCAAGCTGGCAAACTCAAGGGTTCCTGGCAGGCACTGTTTTCTGAGTAAAATGCTCTCCGCAGGCTAAGCCTGAAGCCATCTGTAACAGCTAGAATTGCTTCCCCAGTCACAAGGACAAAGTAATGGGGGGAGTTAAGTAGTTCCTGTTAGCCTTAAAGACAGGCATGCTTTTACCTTCTGAGTGGCCTATTTGCTGGTTTTGCAGAAAATGGAAGGGATTGCTATACTTTGCTCTTGTCTGAATACCTTTATTTTGGCACTAATTGTCCCTACAGTACACTGTGGGGATCAGAACCTTCTTTTCACTTTATAGAAAACCTTTCCCTTCAGACAACCCAGCTGTAGTAGAAAACCAGCTTAGGCCATGTTATTTGCTCCATGGCAAACAGTCTGGAAATGCACTGAGCTTTGGGGTTAAGTCTCATACTCCAAAACCATAATGGAGAGGCCACAGTCCTCTCTTATCTTTGCACAAAGCCTGAATGCGTGCATGTAGGCTACATCGTCAGTTCCCCATCTTTCTACCCCCAGTTACACTCAAGGGATTTTAGACTTTCTCAGATTAGGAAATTCACACAGAGCAGCATCTGGCTTCCCATCCCTCCACGTATTTGTTCATTTTCTGTATAGAAGGTGTCAACACAGCCCGATGCAGCCGCTCATCACTGTATAAAGGGACCCTGAGGATTTACTGTGTGTAGACATTTGCATTATCTATGTACAACAGTCCTCTAACAACTTAGATTCTATTTTTGAACTATTGTGTCCTTCCAACACATATGGAGGGAAAGTAAAGCTGGAATCACACATTGTTAGAACTAGGAAGCTTTGCTTGTCTAATATTATCTTTTGCCAAACAATAAAAATATAAAGAAGTTCTAGGACAACTTTCCTCTTCCTGTATAAGTTGCTAATATATTTTTTCATGTATTTCTCCAGATAATTTCTACCAGAAATAATGTAGAGATGGCACATTTCTTCTTTTGGCACGTTTCTTCTTTCTTTCTCAGCAAAATCTGGAAGCCATTTTTTTTCTCAGAGTTTCAAGCATCCTTTAGTTTTTAACTCTGGAAAACTCTATTCCTAAGTTATCTAATGTCTGAGCCTGCACCTATTTGCCCAGTAGCTTATCATGACCCGTGACCATGGGCGATGTACTAAGGATGAGGTGGGCAAATGTTTCAGTCCGTCTTTCTTCATGTGGTACCTGCCTAAGACCTCTACTGTGAAATCACCTTCTGATTTTTATTGTCAATTTACTTAAATCTGGCTGTCTCAAAGACTCACGGATTCCCATTGTACTTGAATTCTGGAACTAACCTCACCAATTCTGCTGGGTAAAAGGGGGCTAAATCTTACTAGGTTGTGTCTCTCATTGTTTGCTCTCTCAAACCTCATTTGCTGGCCTGCTTTTTCTATCCAACAAATCCAGAGATTCCTTATTCCATGGGTTTCAAATCAGTGCAGGTCCATGGTATTCCTGTTCACAGTTTCATCTAGAATATCATCCCATTGTTTCCTTTGGTACCAAAGAGGCAATGTTCTCATGAGGAAAATCAATGTCACCAGAAGGAGTATGCTCCAGTTAGTATAAGTCCAAATGCATCGTACGACTTTGATTCTCACACCTGAATGAAAACACAATTACGTATGTTGCTCAACGGCTTCTAGCAGGTGCATTCAATTGTATGTCTAAGAAAATGAAAGATATGTCTTCCCTGGAATAAGAATCACCGTTAATTTGGTGCCCATTTAACTGCTGAGAGAGTGACACAAATTACCTAAAGCAATTCTTATGGTAACCTGGTGAGCAGTGCTGCCATTTTGCTGACTGAACAGGTTGAAAGCTGTTTGCCACTGCATGCCCACTCTGCACTGCTTGGCATTCTCTCTTGTTTCACTGAGTCTTCAGATAGAGAAATAAAGCATTACCCAGCTGCTGTTGGGCCTGTCTCTGTTAGGCTGTGTTATTTGCTCCATGGCAAACAATCTGGAAATGCACTGAGTTTGGGATTAGGTCTCATACTCCAAAACCATAATGGAGAGGACACAGTGCTCTCTTATCTCTGCACAAAGCCTGAATATGTGCATGTAGGCTACATCGTCAGTTCCCCATCTTTCTACCCCCAGTTACAAAGGGCTCCTTTGTTCCTCTTGTAGTCAGGAGCAGTTCTCTGGCAGCATCTCCCATTATCGTAAACCTACAGATGAAAGGAACATGGTGGGGTGAGGAAGAGCCAACCAAGCTCAGTGAAAACTGGCAGTGTTAAGGATGAGCCATTAGTCAGATCAAGATTCTAGACCAATGCAGAGAAATGTGAGAAGGAATATGTCAATCCTTTTCCCATGCTCTGATCTCTAGCTGGTGCTTGCTCTTAGCCAAATTCAACTAGAATCCAGCCAGCCACTGTACCTGAAAGATGTACTCCGTAGGATCAGCCTTGGAGGGCACAGGGAAGGGCAACAGAGGGTGGAGGAACAATCAGAGGCCATGGAAATTAGCACAAATATAAACGTATGATTTTGAAGCCTTCTACTAATAATAGAAATTAAAAACAAATATAGATTAATATGGTGCCATTGATAGGCTGTGATTTTAAAGATTATGTGGGCATGACATTTATGCTTTATTTAAGAATATTCCCAGTATTAATGAAAACTTTAAAAATATTCATGAATGGCTTGTAAAATTAAGAAACTGTAAGATGGTAAGGAGAAAATATGAAAAACATAAAAAAGCCTAGAGAAAGTAAATTAAAATCTTAAGTAATTTCATTATCAAAAAAAAAATCATGATTGTCATTTTGAAAACCTTCATTCTCTTCTCTGCTCTCATATGTGTATACACGTGTAGATATGTATGACACATTTACAGAAGACAATTAAGATCGTGAACTCATCCTAGAAAAAGTGCTGCACACCTCATTGCTGACTAACACTACGGTCACCTTACTCCCCTAGGCCACCTGCCGAATGTCATGATTTTAAGCAGTCAGGTAGGCAGCATTTTATCTAGGATGAGTTCGTGAACTTCATTGTCCAACCTCATATATACATATGTAAGGGCAAGTGCTATGCTAGACCTCACAAATTTAGTATACTTTTTAAGATTTGAAATATAGTTAGAAGATATAATCTTTTTTCATTTTTTTAAATTAAATTATAGCAGTGTACATTAAAACTATCATGGGGTAAAGAGTGCTGTTTCTGTATACAATTTGAAATACTTTCATCCAACTGGTTAACATAGCCTTCATGTCATTTTCTTAGTTATTGTGTTAAGACATTTATAGTCTACATTTAGAGAGATTCACATGTACCTTTATAGGATGAACCATAGGCTTGATACTACCAATCACCCTCCTTCCACCCATCCCCTCCCTCTCCCCTTTCCCCATATTCTTGGGCTAAAATGGGGTTATAGTTTTCCTATGAAAGCTATAAATTAGTTTTATAGTAGGGTTGAGTACATGGAAGAAAATATAATCCTAATGGTTATTGTTCCCTGGTAGTAACATGCGTACACATGCCACATATACGTATATTTAGTATGTATATTGCATATCACATATACCTACGTATATAGAGATTAGCTTGCATTTTTCAGTATTGTATATAATGCTTCCAGGAATCCCCTTGGAATAAATATTTTGTATATTTCATCGTTGGATCAGGGTAAATTTCCACATTTACTTTTAATCTCAAAGTCTCTAGTCCTTGTGACTATTAATCACTGGCTGAAGTAACAGGTGTTTTCTTCTGCTCCACCTGCCCCACTTTTCAAAGCTGCCTTTTCTATTTGGTGCCTGCCTTTATATCCTCCAAGGACCTCAGGGGCTACACCTTCTGTGGGTACCTTAGTCCACCGTTCTTTCCCATTTTTCACAGCACTGATCCTGATCCACTACTCAGTCTGGTCTAATCTTGTGGCCAGTCCTGGCCATGCTGATCCTGACTGTCTTGTCTCGCATTTTCTCTAGGGACAAGTGATCTCTTGGGAGCTTGCATGCAGGTTATGTCTTTCAAACGGGAATGAAATATTCTTTGCACAGTGGTGGTAAGAAGTGTGGCACGTAGACAAACCCTACTTCCCTGCAGCCCTCATTTTTCCTTTCTAAAACTTTTCTGATTTTTCCATAGTTATGAAGCAAGAGACAAAACTGCCCTGTTTAGTATTCAAGAGCTAGTTCACAATCAGATGGCTGTTTTCTCAGTAAATACATTTTTTACTGTTCTCAAACCATTTAACTCTTTCATGCCATCAATGATAAAGCTAAAAAACACAACATCTAAAAAAAAGGGAGATATGTATGAAACATCTAAAAGTTATTCATAGCAGAGCTTATCTTTCATATAATAAAAGAAATAAAAAATAGTGGCAATTCTGGTATATTCCAGGACTTAAATTTCCATCTCATTCAAGGCACGACTTTTCAGCAAAGTTTATTGTTTTCCTTATACAATCTAGCATGGGAAGTGATTAATTGTAATATCTAGAGCCTGGGTAATTACTACCTCCTTACATGTTGTGTAGTGGCTTAGAGCTCACTTACATTGGTGGATCATCTGCTCTTAGAGCCCATGAAGGAATTTGCGAACTTGGGTTTGTACCACTCAGGGGAGGAAGGTCTTGCCCTTGGCAACTGAGGGCCTTGCCTGGCAGGTGGTGCAGTGACCCCTGGTGGAGCAAAAGGCCACAGCGCCATTAGGTCCTGTAGGGGACCGCTGGACTGGAACACTTGAGAACTTTTATTTGCAAATTCCTTAAGAATAAAATGTATCCCACAATAAAATTTATAAATACTACTGATGATATGTGCTATCGTATATAATTATGTTGAATTTACACAAACATCCCAGCTCTATATTTTTCTGACTCATTGTAATAGCTTTTTAAAAATATGTTTAAAGGTGTTATGTTTGTTTGCTTTTGAAACCTGCTAAATATTAATAAATTTGTTCACCTTTAATATTTCCACTTTCAATGAGGAAGTAGAAATTGGCTGCAAAAATGTATACAGATGTATTATGTATTTAGATTAACAACATGAATATGGGTGTGTGTCATGTCAAGTGACTAATAAATTAGCCAATTCCAAACACTGCTGAAGCATTTACTACATATGTGAAATATAGACAGTTATTCTTTAATTTCCCTATCTGTAAAGTTAAAATTATAATGCCTCATAAAAGTTCTGTAGTTAATCAAAGAGATAATACTGTAAGATTCTTTGTTTGTTTGTTTGTTTTTGAGACAGAGTCTCACTATGTCACCCTTGGTACAGTGCTGTGGCGTCACAGCTCACAGCAACCTCAAACTCTTGAGCTTAAGAGATTTTCTTGCCTCACCCTCCCGAGTAGCTGGGACTACAAGCGCCTGCCACAATGCCCAGCTATTTTTTGTTACAGTTGTCATTGTTTAGCTGGCCCGGTCTGGGTTTGAACCCACCACCCTTGGTGTATGTGGCTGGGCACTGTAACCACTGTGCTATGGGCACTGAGTTGCTATGAGATTCTTAACTCAGTACTTGACACATAGTAATCCTCCATAAATATTATTATTATTTCTTCCTTATTAGATTTTCACAATTTCACTGTAATAAGAGTTGTGCGTATCAATGGGTTCATCAGTGTCTTATCCAACAATGGGTTGTATAGTGTATAATCTTTCTTCAACTATGTATTTATCTTATTACTTTCCTGATCACCAAGAAGAATAATAACTAATACAGATCATTTTTTATCTGAGTGAACACTTTTATATTTTATCTCATCTTCACTGTAACTAAATGAGCTGGATATAAAAAGTTCCTTTTCTTTTTAATAAATAAAATAGATGACTTTAAAAATCTTAAGTACTTATTCATTCATATAATATAAAATTTTATTATTAATATTTCATATACAATTTTCTGACTTTGCACAACATCAAAGACGTGGCAGTACTAATGTTTGAACTCTGCTCTTCTGACTCCAAATGTTATACATTCCATTGAATGTTGCCTAAGACCTGGACCACTCCAAAACTTGCCAGCCATTGCTTCATGGCAATATGAAATAATCTCAACACTTTATCAACTTTAGCCTAGATTGGTCATTAACTATCCCAGATGAATGAGAATACAACACTTTTTAATGATCTCCCAACATGACTTCACAAGTTTCCCAGGTTCTGTGTTTTCTCTTTTTCTTTCTTTCTTTCTTTCTTTCTTTTTTTTTTTTTTTGAGACAGAGCCTCATGCTATCACCCTGGGTTGAGTGCTGTGGCATCACAGCTCACAGCAATCTCCAACTCCTGGGCTCAAGTGAGTCTCCTGCCTCCGCCTCCCAAGTAGCCGGGACCACAGGCACCCGCCACAACACCTGGCTATTTTTTTGGTTACAGCCATCATTGTTGTTTGGCAGGCCCAGGTTGGATTTGAACCCACAACCTTAGGTGTATGTGGTTGGTGCCTTAGCCACTTGAGCCACAGGCGCTGAGCCAGTTCTGTTTTCATGCCATGCTTCATAGCTTCCTTTGTGATGAGAATTATAACCAGATTCAACTCTATCTTTCAAGCCTCTGTGTAACTGAATATGTGATATGCCAGACATAGAGGTAGATAAAACAAGTGGGATAGAAAAAGGTGGGATATAGAAAGAACATTTCTATTTTAGCTTGGAAAAAAGTGAGGGAGAGGAGTGTTCAAAAATCTGAAAAAGAGAACTCCAGGTGGATTTGGGATAGGAAGGGGGAAAAGCTCCCAGGATGTGGAAAGGGCCCTGGAAGAGTGTGAAAAAAGAAGAGACAGGTGTTAGTGCAGTTCAGAGTCAAGAGGGAGGGGCAGATTTGGTTCAGTCTTGAGGTCACTGGAGGATTCTTTCATTCAGAGATGTGAAGCCTGGGCAGCTTTAGGACTGAGAAGGAGAGGGCAAGGGTAAAAAGAGAGGGACTCTGCTTGTTGCTTTTGCAAGAACGCCATTTTCTAACAAGTTTCCATAACATTTAAAACAAATATTTGGTAGACTACCCTAAGCCGGCCTTCTTGACCTTTCAGAGGGTTATCAAAACAACTCTTTTGTATCTTTACGGAGCTTCCAGTTCTGTAAAACAGTACTCACAGTATTCACTGAGTTAGTGATTCCCTGACTTTCAAAATATTTTGCCTCTTATTGCTGTTTACTTCGCCTTCTGAGACCACTGTTAGTAAATACACACATATTCCTATGTGTGCAAAGCAAATTTGTCTATGCAATGCATATATATATATATACACACACATATGTGTTTTTCAAATTAGTAAATATTCATTTTGTAGCATGAATATAAACTAGTTTTATAGTAGATAGCGAGGTAATTAGAGAAATTCTCAAGTATTGCAAATATCCATATGTAAGTCCTTTGAGCATAGCAATCATTTCTTCCTAATTTTTATTTTACTTTACCTGCAGGAATCCTCTTTGCATAAGAGCTGCCTTGAAAATAGCTATGAAAATCTTTTCACTAATCTGATAATAAAGTCTGGTAAGGACAATAATAAAATGACTGAATTTTGTATTGGGTTGTCTGCTCAGTTCACCATGACTCTCCTTTTTCCAAAAATACTTCCAATTCATAGGGATCCTCTGGCCACACTCCATTGCCCAGTAATGTTTGGGCAGAAGACGACTTTGGTCTCTCTTTATAATTAACTGGGCCAGGACTGAGCTCCTGAGGGCTGACATAATCATTCCTTGATATTTAGAATCAAGATCAGGGATGTAACAGAAATTTTTTATCCATCTGCAGTGAAGATGAGAGAAGCAAAGAAGGTGAACTACTGGGAGAGAAAATGCTTGAAGCAGATGTCACGTAGATGTGCAAGGGCAGTCAATCATTCAGACATTTCACTATTTCCTGTTTCTGCAAACTTCAGAGGTGTTGACTTATCTCAAGAGAAGTTTTACATCCTTTACATGAAATTATTACTTCCTACCTAAGATAGCTCTGGTCAATTTCTGTTACTTGTCTCAATTAACATAATTTGCTTTCTTCTGATAACACAAACATTACTAGATCCAGCAATGCTGGTTTAAGGACAGATATGATACACTGAATTAAATCAAACTTACCAACAGCCAAGTCGATTTTATTTAATACTCCTTCTTAAGCGGCAATTACTAATACATTAATGGTCAATAAACTATAATAATAGTATTGATTATTTATAAAAACACTTGGTTATAGCCTGGTACTCTGTCCTTATCTTTCTATACACTGGTTTTTTAAAATAAATATTTGATGCCATTTAAGAGAACTTAAAATAGCACGTATTTTCAAGCAATAGCCATCTTATTTGAATGTCAGTAAAATCCTTTGCATTTCAGTTAAAAAAATAAGAAAGCACCAAAATATTCATTTATCCCCTCTGTGTTGTTACAAGTGGTCTAAAGTATAAAATGGAATAATCATACCAAGGCCTTTTTACTAGCTCATGAAATATCCAGTTTGGTTCAGTTTAAATCAGGACCTAAAAATATTTGGAATTGTAACCAAGTTACAAACAAATAAATGTTCTGCTCCTGGAAATCAGGAGTCTAACTGGAATTATTGACTCTCCATGAAAAGCCGTGCTGTACACATTTTGTTCTGTCGTTACAAGGTTGTAAGCAGTTTCTGTGTAAGTTTTTGTCTAGACTTATAAAACCTTTCAATAAAGCCAAGGAGACATTCAATTGCTTTCCGTCTCGTGGAAAAAGTTGTGGAGCTGAAATCAAGCTACTTGCTATAAAGTGGTTTCTGAGCTTGTGGCCTCTCTTTTAGGGCTTCATCTGAATCAAAGAAAGAAAACCAGGAACTACGACTACTAATGACACAATGAGGGAACTGTGTAGAAAACTTGCACGGAGCAAGGTTTTTTATCAGCTATGAAAGGAAATGCAGTAATTGTTTTACGATAAGACACATCATTATGGGGCACAGACAGAATTCGCTATTTATTCATTCGTTTTTTTGTAGTACCTTCGTAATTCTGAGACACAAAATTTTGATTACAACAATGTTGAATACATGTCAGAGCGCCTGTCAGTCAACTCAAAAGAACTATCTGCTAGAATTTTATTACTGTATTTTTCCATGACATATATTTACACTGACATATTCTTATGTTAAGATAAAACTTGTACATTTGAAACATTTGAAATAAGTTACATATAAGAAAGTTATTTCTATATCTTAGAAGAGCTTTCACTTTATCTGTTGCAATTAATGCTTTTATTTTGCTGGAATAGTTCCATGAGTTATAAAATCCACAAGTCTCAATAGTTACTAGGATAGGGTAATAGGCTATTTTTTTAAATGTCCGGGTGGCTGGAGGTCAGAATTTAGAACAGCTTGCTTGCTTCCTCATTGATCCCTAATCCAACATTATTGGCAGGGAGGACATGACGAAGTTTACAGAAAAACTTTGTGAAAAGAGCCATGTAAGACATGGAAATATAAAGATCTGTTTCAAAGAAGGTAGGATGTCAAACCAGGAAACTTTGAAAATTTACAAAAAATTTTCAAATTAAGAACATAGGTAGTTACAGAATCAATAGATAGATAGACAGATACATAGATAGACGATAGATAGTTGGGAAGTAAAAAATAGAACAGCATGCAATATAAAACTAATAAAACTAGACTTTTCTCAAAACTTTAGATGAGGACAAGAATTTTTAGATAGTTAGAAGCAGAAGTGAGAATTGAATTATCTTAATGCAGATCTATCTCACAAGCAAGCTCCTAAGAACAAATAATCAGGATGAATTGTAGTAATCTTAATACCAGGCCAGCTCAAACAGATTTTTCTTTTTCTTTTTCTTTTTTTTCTTTTATTGGCCGGAACTGGTTTTGAACCCACCACCTCTGGCATATGGGACTGGCGCTCTACCCTTTGAGCCACAGGCTCTGCCCAAACAAATTATTTTTAAAATCACAAAGATGTGTGGAACAGTTTTCGACCACTGTTCGAATTTGACCACTGTTGAACCTCTTCTGCTTGTTTGGTTTGGAAGATGCAAATAAATTTGTCACTCCTGACAATTTAGCTCTTTACTTTATATAAATGACTTTTCTCCTTTGTGCTCTAAAAACTGTGGAAAAATATGTAAATATGTGTGTATATGAAACACAATTAAAATACACTTAAATTTTTTAAAAAATATTCCTTGAGTGTCTAATGTGTATAAAGCATTATAATGGGTGTTATATGTAGCATAAGATTGAAGGACATCTGTGTTCAACAATGTACACACTAAAGGATGAACTTGACATTTAAACAAATAACATATGGTACTTGATTAGTGACGAGATAAAGAAAAAGCAATCAACGAGAAAAATTCAAGAAGTTTCAAACAAGAACTCTAGAATTCCACAGAGAAGAACAGTTTCCTGAAGTCACAGCAATGGTGTGGCCATGAAAGTTCTGTGGACAAAGTTTTTGAGTTTATTACCAGCCGTCCTTGTCAGATCTCCAAAAAGTCAATTTACCTTGTCATATTAAACATTCAACTTATTTCTAATCATTTATTAAAGTTCCTAAATGTGTTCAGTTAACTATAATTCTTGACCAAATGGTCACTTTGTACATGGCATCAACTTAAGCCATTACCAGGATACTGACATCTTACAATGATATCAGATTATAAAACACAGAAAAGGAATTTTTTCCCTGTACAAATTTTTGACAAGTTAATTTCTGTGACTCAAAAAATAATTTCCATAAAAAACCACATAGGATGCAGGTTCTTAAAAATTGAATTCAAATGAATATTACTAAAATTATGAATTAAAATTACTAACTTATTTGGCAGAGTTTTCATGCTATAAAAGAGCTGTACATTTTTATATTATTACCATCAAGAGAAATTTACATTTCCATAACATTAAGTAACTAATTCAAATAATAGTTTTTCAAATATGAGATATACGACAGAAAGATGAAATATAACAATCACCTTAAATAATGTTTGATAATTATTTTAACAGAGGCAAACATAAAGTAAGGTAAAATTTTCATATGCTCTAACATGATATAACTAAAAAGTTAAAATTAAATAAAACAAAAGTATAAAAACAAGGAAATGAAGTGGACAGTATGAATTTGGTGTGACTGATGATGATGATGGTGTGCTTTGTATAACTTACAGTACAGGACCAATGTAACACTGACTGCTTCCATGTGTTTTAAATCTGAAGTACCTATTCTAAAACTGAATGTTATTGGCAATGAGTAAATTTTTAAAGAACTTTTCTCTTTTCAAATCTCTTTTGAATTTGTGAAATAACATTTTAATGCCATTTGGATATCACTTGGCAAAAAAAAAAAATGTAATTTATGTGGTAGGTCATCATCACACCCAGGCCTAGCTAATTTAATTTAATTTTTATTTTTTTAAAGATGGCGTCTTGCTATGTTGCCCAGGTTGGTCTCAGATTCCTGTCCTAAAGTGATCCTCCCATCTTAGCCTTCTAAAGTGCTGGGACTATGGGTGTGAGCCATCATGCCTGGACTTGTCTGTTCTTTCATTGTGGTATCACTTCAAAATTAAATGCATACATTTCAATCCCATGGAAGTTTAAGGCGTTAGAGAATGTTTGGAAAGGAGGCTTCAAAAAAGCGACTGGTGAGGTAGGTACAATCCTGAGAGAATGATGTGTGACAGCCTAAGACTGTTTCAAGAAGGAGAAAGTGAACAATAATGTCAAATATGGCTGAGAAGTTGCCTCAGAGGAGGAGGAAGCTTTGGTCATTGGATCTGTAATATGGAGGTTATACCGTAACTCACAGATTCTAAGTAAATGCTTCAATCTAAACAGCATCCATTGTGGTTGGTATTTGAGATTTGCTCATCTATTTTTTTTTTTTTCAGTACATCCTTTTAATACCTCAAAAGCAGGAGATCTCTAATCTTAATTCTCAAGACTCCCTGGAAACCTCTCAATTGCTCCTGGAAACCTTTCACCTTCCAAGAAGGAAACTTAACCTCATTCTTTTGGACACACTCTTTGTTCGTATTAGGTGTTATGACTTGTTCCTTTTGTGTCATAACACGTCCCCTCCTCTACACCAGGAGTGAGTCATTATGAATGAGATGATGAGAGTGGAGGTGGCCGAGGGGTCCGTCCTGAAGCTTTGTATTGGGGAATATCCTGGACAAGATTTTTATTCTTTCAAGCCGGCCTCTTCTCAACATATTTGCTTTTACTATATATCCTCAGATAAAAATGTATCTACGTTTTCTTCATTTTTGAGCCACATTATCAAAGTATCCCTTTTTTATACTACTGCCTTAGTTTGTCCAAGTCCCTACCTATGTGGCGGTAATAATGGTTATTCCATCAGATGCTCAAGATTGTTCAAGATGGTTTTGTGTTTTTAAGGTTTACCACGAATTGGAATACTTGGAAGCAGAATCACCTTCTAAGACTGAGTTGACTGTTCTTACACAGCTGGTTTTTAAAAAGAAATCAAACCAGCATTTTTAGGAACTGAAGCTTTAACTTGGAAGGGTAATTTGATGTTCATTTTTCAATAAATTTCACAGTAAGCAATTGTGTGTCTGTAATGAATCTTATCTGTCTTCTAAGAAAGGATTCTATCTAAATAGCACCTAGTTTCTTACCTGAACAAGACTTCTATTAAATAGTAAACTAGTAAGAAACAGAATTGGCTACATTTTAAAGCCCAAAGTTGTTAAAGCAATGCTTATCACTTTACTACCATGTTTATTGTAGGAGTCTTGGAGATGATGGTTGGTTGCTGCTTCTTGATTAAACTTGTCCTATTAAAAGAAAGAAATTGGTGTTAGTATTTTTTTTTTAAAGGGAAGAAAAGTGGAAAACTCTTTTTAGCTATACACATGTATGTGTGTGTGTGTATAGTACGCAAAATAAACAAATTGTAGAATTAAAAAAAGGTTTTACATACATCCTTCCATTTTTCCTTCACCACAGCCCTTTATTGTAGACATTTGTAAATATCATTTTTTAAATGTGGAAAATAACAAAAGCACTTATTAAGTATGTATTATCTTCCAGGCCCTTAAATGGGAATCACAGCTTAAAGCAGATATAAAGAAGAGCTCTCACACATTAATACCAAGTGCAAAAGTAGTTTCTTTCTTTATATCCATATTCTATAAACATTTTTCTGTTTGCAATTTTTTAATTATTTGTTTTTACTTTCAAGACTTTTTTTAAAAACTGAGACACAGATACATACATCAGCCCAAGCTGACATGGAGTCAGGATGATCACATCTTGTCCCTAGGAAGGGCTTCGGTGTCAATGACACGCACGATGCTGTTACCTCCTCTGATAACAATGTCTTATTTTATAATATATCCTGGAAGACCTACTTGAGGTTCAGTGTCTTTTATCATACATAGAAGGAGAGCACTTCAAAATATCAACCAAAAGGGCCAGGCACAGTGGCTCATTTCTATAGTCCTAGCACTCTGGGAGGCGGAGGCAGGTGGATTACTTGAGCTCAGGAGTTCAAGACAAACCAGAGCAAGAGCAAGACCCTGTCTCTACTAAAATTAGAAAAACTAGCCAAGCATGGTTGCACACGCCTGTAATCCCAGCTATTTGGGAGGCTGAGGCAAGAGGATTGCTCAAACTCAAGAGTTTGAGATTACTGTGAACTATGACACCAGCGCACAATACCCAGGGTGATAGAGTGAGACTCTGTCTCAGAAAAACAAAAACAAAACCCAAACTCAAAATGTCAACAAAAAGTATATTATCATAAATTCCACTAAAATAGTCATTTATTGTAGTTGTTGAATATTCTATGCTGTACCTGGTTGACGTGGTATACCTTTATACAAAACCGGCAGTGTGGTAGATTTGTCTGTACTCACGTCACTGCAAACACTTACTGCCATGTGCTATGATGTTATAACAGCTATCTCACTAAGTGATAGACGTTTTTCAGCAATACTATATTCCCATGAGACCCCCATCACATATGCAGTCCATCATTCACCAAGATGTTAGGCAGCGCATAATTGCACGTGAAATTATATTGCCAAGTTAATTTCCAACTCATTCAAGGAGTTCAATACATACCATGGAATTTGTATTGTAAAAGTTTCCACTGCCAATATTGGAGTACACATATTTGCCTCTTAATACTTAGTTGTAGAGCTTAGAGGACATATTTTTTTATTTTTTATTTTTCTACATTCAGACCTTAGTAGTATCCTTTAAGAGCCCCTTCATGGAAGGTGTTACTGTTTCTTCAAAGATGTGGAACTGAGCCATCTGTGAATGTCTGGTGATTCTGGTCAGCAAATGGAAAGAAAGAAATTCCAATGTACAATTTATTTCATAAAATGAAACTATGTGGAGTGACTCTAGGAAGAGTCAGAGATGCTGAAAGCATCACTCAAATATATTAACTAATATAAATTAGAAGAATGTTTTATCAGATGTAGAATATAAACATGTCTAAGAGCATGTTTTAAAAAAAGACCTGCCATCTTTCAAAGTTTGGTTTAAACACCATCTCTGTCCAGAAGCGTTTCCTGAATCCATCTGGATTTAATCTCTTTCCTCCTCGTGATTTATCCTATGTCTGGTATGACAATGATTACTTTTAGCACGCCCCATATCCCATGCTTGACTATGCCATTTTTTTAAAGTGCTGTCCACATTATCCAGAACTGTGCTTTATGTGATGGAAGCATTTATGTACTTCTTTCAAATGAAAAAACAAAATACACAGAAATTCACTTGGTACACACTATTATTGTAAATAGGATGTTTAAAAATTCTTGCAAAAGGTTCCTTTTAGTTGATAAACACAAATTTTAAAGATATTTTGCAAAACTTGATCTTCTTTTCTTTTTAGCGAGTGATAAAAAGGTTCTATTTATAAATTCTATTTTATCATTATGGCCCTAGTATTTTAGCCAAATATATAATAAATAACACTAATATAAAATACATAGATATACACTGACCAATTTTAAATATGTCAAAATCAGGATGGATATAGTTATAATTATAAGAAGCAAAGCACGCTGATTGATGACAAGGCATCCTCTGTGAATAATATATACCAGAATTATTTCCCAGGAGACCTCATAAGTTAATATTTGTCAGCTTAATGAAATTATATTAGTTCAGGGTACAGCTATCGGCTCTGAAGGTTCTGATACAGATGGAAGATGCATTTTTCACCATATTACACCACAAACTGAGAGTGTTGTTGATGACCAAAATTCCACCAAATTAATTTATAATGATAAGTTTCCATTTCAACTTGCTTGGATGGGCCCTCCCAACTTAATTTCTCTGACTGTCTCTGAAATAGAAAACATGCTGGATGTCCTACTGGCATCCCAATATTCCATTGACTAATATTAAACATACAACATCAGAGTACATGAGCGATCGAATTCATCTTCTTTTCTGTTATATACATTTTCTGGCTTCTCGTAAACTCTTTAATAACAGTAAAAATTTTGAGATGAACTCAGTTTATGTTCAAAGTATGAAAAAATGTCATTTGAAGTATGAATGGAGAATAAAGTAGGTAGAAACTACTTTTTATTTTATAAATAATTATCTTTTTTCTCTCTTAAGAAATACAGTTATTTCTGTTTAGTACTGAGACATACCCTGAAACATATCCTGTATGATATATTTTAAGGTCTCAAAAAATCAACTTTCTATGGACTAAGAGTTGGCATTCTTATGCATATTAAAAAATGAGAAGAAGAAAGATTTATATTGAAAGCTTTGGGTCGGTGCTTCTAACCATTTGTACTAATGTGGCAATTTATTTTTTAGCATCAATAACTGTGGTGTCTATTCATGCAAAACACAGTGTAAGTAATACAGTTTCATTTTTGTTTTTAAATGAAATAAATGAGGTCACACGAATGCAAAATTAGTACACCCCAATTTTCTAGATCCTATGTGTTTTTAAATGTTAATGAAGTAGTTGCCTCATTTTTTTTTTCCTTTCTATATTTAAGGAGTGCATTTGAGCCCTGGAGCTTGGTGGCCTTGGTTTACGTCCAGATCTCGCCCACCACTCATAGGCTGGTGATCTTCCTTAAAATACTTACTCACCCTTTGTATTTATATCTTTATGTGTGTGATAGGGAAATACAGCACTCACCTCTTTGATTGATCGTAACCAGTGAGGTGTCACAAACGGATGAGATAAAACATACAAACCATTTAGTGCAATACCCACTATATAATATTTAAAGGTTAAAAATGTTACCATTTTTCTATAATCCATATTTCATTTTGTCTTCAGAAAAACACTCAAAATGGGTATTTTTTCCCTATTTTACAGAGGATAAAACCAAGAATCAGGAAAATTAAGTAAATTTTGACATCTAACTCCAGTCTCATCTCAGAACCTGCATTTTCCTCAACTATAATATACTGGCTTTTAGGAACTTTTATTCAGCTATTTCCTTGAGTCTATTTTATATGGGTTTCAATAATGCATTTAACTTCACATGCTTCAAATTCTTTTTCTTGTACCAAGTAAGTTATTTTATAGAAAAATGCCTTGATCGTTCTCTTGCTGACACTTCTTACCATTGATTACAGAAATTAAGCCAGGATTATGTCTCAAGCAATTTTAAAATAATATGGTGAACCAAACCTTGTTACTTCACAATTCTCTATATTTTATTAACAAGCTAAAAATAATGGAACCAGAAATAACTATCCCATTGAAGTATTCTTTACACAAAGGATAATTTTGCAGAATATATCTATTTTTCTCCCTCAGTGTGGCAAAGAAATTCTTGTCCATTCTAATAAAAGCATTTTTTACAATAATTCCATTCTTCACTCATTATTGGTCTTCACTCTATATGGTCAATATCATATAGAATCAACTCTTAAAAATCTCTTACTGTTCAATTGAATATTTGAGAACTTAAAGACTTTAGGCATCTCAGTTTTAACTTTTAACCTTTGCTTCTTATTTTAAACTAATTCTCTATCTACCCTTTGGAGACACTCAGTGACATGCTTTACTATAATGGTATCATATTTTGGTATTCTTTTTGATTACTTTCCCAGAAGCTGCTGGTCTTCTCAGTTGGGCTTTTTGCCTCTTTGAAAAATGTCATTAAATAAAACTATTAGGTAATGTTAACAAAATTGAATTAAATTGTTTATTCTGGCAACTTAAAAATCTTTATGGGCATATGGGAGGTCATCGTCATTAGCTTTATTTTTTTCAAAACTAACTCTTAGCATCTATCAAAAACAGTCTTTTATTTTCAGCTTTTATTTATGTCACAAAAACCTTTATCAAAAACCCTTAACAAAACCCTTAGCATGAGCGGTTGCAGTTAAATGATACAAAATTATTAGTAAGAATAATTTTTATTAAGAACTACATGTAAGCACCTATCATTGACTCATGAACTTTCTACAACTCTAAGTGTTTTACAGTTGAAGAAACTGAGATTCAAGGAGTTTATCTGAAATGATGCCGCTAATAAGCAGTTGAGCAGGGGACTAGATGCAGCTTTAACTGACTCAAGATTTTTTACTAACTAACTAGACCAGTGATTCTCAAATTTAAGAAACCAGATTCCTTAAGCAAAGAGCAAAAGAATGATTTCTGGAAACAAACTTCCCCAATTTTGCAGTATTATTTAGGACGTTGGCTTCCACATATGTGTCACTGGAAATTGTTGCTAGTGTCCAAGAGATCAGGACTATATTATTTTCAGGAGTAATTTTGTTCCAACTGAGTCTAGTTTCCTCTGATTTATGTTTAGTGGCACTGGTAGAAATTTCATAGTCAATTAGTAGAAAAGGGGAAGAGAAAAAGGGAAATTATGAGGGGTCCAGAGGGAGGTAAACATGTAAAAGGAAGAAAATTAAAAACTGGAAATATCCTTAGTGCCCCCTGCCCCAACCATTCATTTTCTTCTTCTATTTTAATAAGATATGGCAGCCTATTTATTTTGATTGTCATCTTTCTAGAATATATTTAGATTCAGAAGTTCTGTGATATAAATTTTCCCTGGTGACGTCAAGACCTGTTGTCTTAGAGAAAAAGAACTGTGTTTGCAAATTTGTCAGAGTAGGTTGCCAGTTTAGAAATAAATGAAATCTACTAAGAGTATAACAATTGCCACATTTATAGGAATCATCCCCAAACTCCAAATCTATGTCTGGGAGTAAATAAGTCTTTTTAGAGTAAGCAGAGATTCACCAGGTACCTGAGAATGTGCAACATGCGGAAATGTTGTGTGTCACTGAAAATCATTGCCAGGGTTCAAGTTAAGAGATCAGAACCGGCCAAAGATGTAAATAAACTTTGGTCTCAACTTACTCTAGGTTCCTCCTACTCAGTGGCACTTGTAGCAATTCTGATCCCTCAACCAGGAGAAAATGAGGAGGAAAGAAAGGGCAAGAGAGAGAGAGAGAGAGAGAGAGAGAGGTGAAGATGCAATTGCTTTGTGGCATTCTGCTAATAATCGAATTAACTTTGCAATTTCATGCACACAGGTAAAGATTCTGTACAGTATATCCAGGATATACAGTGTTGATGTGAGAATCATTATTTGAGGTCATTTTTCTCCAGATTTTCAAGCCCATCGACAGTGGGCCAAGCTTCTGGCTGCTGCCCTGCAGTCCCTCGATGCTCTGCAGGTGCCCTTGTCACCACTCGCTTCTCCATCTTCTGTCAGTTGGGCTGCTAGTGTCAGGTCCTCACCACGTTCGTTTGATAATCTGGGACATTCACAAAAGAATTTGGGCATTGTGGAGTTATGGATAGGGGTAACTTTTGTGAAGGCAAAATCTGAAAGTCAGATTGGCAATATCCAGGAAAGATCTAAATGTCCATAAGTCTTTGGGATACTATTATTGTATTTATTTACATCTGTCTTTCTGTTCAGTGCCACTTGTCCCCTTACCATAATAATAACTTGTAGATGACAACTTCTGATTGAGAGCTGGTGGCCTCTGCACACACAGGCAAATTGATAGATCTGAAGTCACCTTATCCATTCATGAGTTAATCTGCAAAACGTCAGTGCAGTTTGCCAAAAAGAATTTTTGTTGAGAGACGCCATGGAATGCTGGATTAGATACTGTGACAGGAAACGCTTCATCTCTCAGAGTGAACCATTTTGATTTTTTGTCTCTCCAAAAACAGAGAAAGCCAATGTTTTTGTTCAACTATCATAGCCCAGATATTCTGTGAGGATGCATGTCATGTGCAATTCATTTGAGTTCCATGAATTATCAATTAGAAAAAATATGATGCTCACGTTTCAAAATATTCACATTTGAGTTGAGAATTGTGTTGTAACAAACATTCCGTTAATGATTGATTTCACTAACTATACCATCTCAAGGATGTATGCAAAATTATGCAAATTACTACCTTACCTGTATGTACGAGTATGTGAAGAAGGATAGTTTTTTTGAAGATTAAACAGTTTGAGAAGAGGCTGTTGTCATGTAAATTAAGAGACTTAAAGCCACATCCTTACTGAACAGATTTCTTTGACTTGTGTAATCAAGTTGGAGCACATTATCTATATGGTTAAGATTTATGACATGAAATTAAACATTGGCTTTCAAGCTTTCTTCCAAAATATTGAGATTAAATGGGGTAATTTAGCCCAGCTAACTGTTATTCTACTACATCTGTGTACTATAAACATGTGCACCCATCTATGGCAAAGACCTATTATATTTTACAAAGCCTCTATTAAAAATAAAAGTTTCATATTCTATTATCATAATGATTGGCATTGACATTTTGTTTTCTTACTTCCAATCTTCAATTCCCCACTCATTAAACACTTGGAAGAAAAAAAGAGAAAGGCAATATATTTGTTCAACTACCATAGCCCAGATATACTATTAGGATGCATTTCATGTATTAGTTAAATAAATCTTTGCAGGGTCTCTAATAGAGAAGCAACATGATATTTTTGGGTGAGGAAACTGAGGCACAAGAAAAAGAAGAAACGTGCTTATTCATGTCACTCACACACTTAAGTTTTAGATGTGGGAATCATCTCTACATAATGTCAAAAAATATTATTTACTAGTGATAGAATCTTATTTTTTAAATCTTCAGTCAAAAATCATCCCCTTGATTAAAAATACCTCTTTATTGCTATAAAGTTAAAATTCCTTGTCTTGATATTCAATATCCTCCTTAATTCAGCTCTCTCTGGATATTTCTAGAAAAGTCCCACTGCCTTTCTCCTGTGTTATTATCCATTCAATATGGACTACTTTTCCAAACAAGACCAGTTTTTCCCTCTCTGTTTAATGTTTCATGCTGTTTACTCCCACTTGAATTATTTTACATTCATATTAATATATATTTTATATCATCCAATTCCTGGAATTAATGCCACCTCATCCATAAAGGCTCCCCGCATCTCTCTTAGCCAAGCCAACCGTCACCTGCACCTCTGGTTTGGAACTTAATGCAATCTGACCCTATTCTGGAGTTATTTGCACATTTGTCTTAACTCCTTTTTCAGGTTTTGGGAGAAAAGAAGCACACTTTTATAATCACACAGTGCCTGGCATAGTTCTTGGTACACATTGGAGATCCAATAATTATCTCTTAGATGAATAAACTATTGTGATCACAACTGCAGAGAAATTTAGATTTTATGCTTTATTAGGAAGGTTCTTTGGTTGTTGATTCTCATGGTAATTTTCAGAACGGTTAACATGAAAGTTACTCACGATAGACTCTCCAAATGTTATTTCCAGGTTAAGTCTGGAATAGTAATATATAAAACAACCCACTTGTAAGTCCAGGGAAAGCCTTCCAAAATGTCAAAGATCCTGGATTTAAAAACACTGATGATGACATTGATATGGAAAACACATGCGGTAATTAAGGACGTCTATGCATGTGTGCGTGCACTAGGTTAGACTTTTTTATTGGATTGATGTAGCTATTTACCAAAGAATAGAAGCCATTTGTGACACAGAATGTTAAGATAATTTGTCAGTAACACATGCATTGCTACAAGTTATAACAGTAAAAAAACAACCAAAGCAAAACATTATAAATTAAGGCACCCAAGGGTTATTCAACTCAGCTGGCAATACACCTGAATAAAAACGGAGCACTGGACTTAATCTCCAAGCCTGTCATTTATTTCTTTTGCACAAAAAGTATGGGACACAGGTGGTCACAAGTCAAAGATCATACCCCGCCTGAATGCTTCCTGAGGCCTGGTACAAATGCACTGGACCTGCTGGGTGAAATCAAACGTCACTAGAATGGGGTACAATTTTAGCGACCTAGGTCAAAGGCCATACTGCTTTTGGTGTTTTACAAATGTTTGACAGATTAAATACCCACCTCCTAGGGACAGCAAATAGGCCATGGAGCTAAAAGCATTTGTAAGCATTAAAGCTTCCTTCAGAATTCCCCTTATGGAGGATGTAGGTCGTGTAAGATTAGTAATATGGTTACTATAATTTTTTCCCATTGTTGAAAAATTATACTCTGGATAATAGCTCTGATATTAACAATGGTAGCTTAAGAGAGGGGAAAAAAAGCAACAGCGACTAGGAACACAAGGGCAAAGAAAAAAAGGAAAAGGAAAAGAGAAGAAAAAAACAAGCTATATCCAAAAATTTCTTAAAATACCATAATATTTTAAAGCTTTTTTAATATATTGTCATTCTTTTGCTTGAGTTTTATCACTGTCGATTATTTTACAGTGATAAAATTTACATTTCATCAATGTACGTAAATTATTTTGTTGGTAGTCAACATTTTTTAGAATCTCTATCTCTAGTAAATTCATATATTTGTAAAGATATGTTTTGGCAAAGAATCCAGGTGAGTTGGTTACCAGAACAATAAAATAGCAATGGATGGAAAAGCATTTTACAACTTTTGGTGTTTTCAAATACTCTCAAATGTAGGCATTCCTTCTTATTTAACAGAGTTACTCTTTTATCCGTATTAGAAGTTTTCTGGAAAATAATGCACACACAATTAGTTTGTGGTGTTGGGTGCCTCTCCCCTTTTTAGTATTCTTTTACCTTTGGAGAATAATACTTTCACTTCTTTTGTGGTTTCAGCTAAACCAATGGTGTAAATCATCATGAGTCAGAGTCACCTGGAGGGCTTGTTAAAACACAGACTGCCGGGCTCCACCCCGGGATTTCTGATTCATCGTGTCTGGGTGGGGTCTGAGAACCAGCTTTTCTAACAAGTGCTCACAAGATGCTGATGCTGTCAGGCTAGAGACCATACTTTGGGAACCACTGGTTTAAACATGGTGCTGTCATAACAGATTGACTCTGAAGGAATTCTCTTAATAAGCTAGATAGGTTCACATATGTTCCTCTTTGTATTTTATCATCTTATAGATCTAATAGTAATACTCTTTGTAGTTTCCATTTTCATCTCATATTTTTACCAAAATGGAGACCCAAAATTTGGCCTTCTTCCTGAGCTGTGTGTCACCTTCAACAGTGCTTTCATTACTAATTACTCTAAAAACAATTGTAAAATAACTTTTATTAACTAAACCTGCAGAGTTTGCCATCCATATCATTGTGTCCCTCGTTTTATATTAGAAATGTTGACATTTATAGAGAATGTGACTAAAAATTTCAGACATTCATTATCTAAATTAATCCCTGTTTATCTGCCTGCACTGCTGTTTCTGGAATTTTAATACATGTAACTTATTTTTTTTTTATCAGAATTAGTAAGAGCCACCTCTGTTCCCCATACCTTAATTTTATATTTGTTATTATCTGCATTTTTCTCCCTCAGAGGACAAGGTCTTTGTCACATAGATTTTATATCTTTTTATAATAATCCAAGGTTACATGGTTACACTGGTTGTAACATAGAGAAAAGGCTTGGAGAATTTAGATCGAGATGCATTAAGTCTATTGTCAATAAAAGATTTTCTATATGTTCTTTTTTTTTTTTTTTGAGACAGAGCCTCAGGCTATCCCCCTGGGTAGAGTGCCATGGCATCACAGCTCATAGCACCTCCAACTCCTGGGCTCAAGCGAGTCTCCTGCCTCTGCCTCCCAAGTAGCTGGGACCACAGGTGCCCGCCACAACACCCGGCCATTTTTTTGGCTGCAGCCATCATTGTTGTTTGGCGGGCCCAGGCTGGGGATTCGAACCCGCCACCTTAGGTGTACGTGGCTGGCACCTTAGCCGATTGAGCCACAGGCGCTAAGCCAAGGGCTACTTGTTAAATAACTAGGAATAATATCATAAATAGCAAATTTAGAAATTAAGTCTGTAATAAGAATTTGTATCTCTGTGGTTTGGTAAACCATACTTACTCCTGTTTCTTTGTGGTCTTAGATAATCAAGAGTTATCCAGAAATACCTACATTAGGCATCTTGAAAATAAAGCATTTGGTATTTTATAAACTGTATTTTGTACACTTTTGTGTATAATTTATGTAATTCATGAAAGGCAGATTACAAAAAATGTGTCACAGAATAATGGTGTATTTTTTGAGGGTCTTAAAGCAAGATATATATTTGGATATATGGAGATAACTACACATGGAAAAATGGGAAAGTGCACATAAACAAACGTTAACCTCTCAGGAACTTAGACTTACAGATGGTTTGTGAATATTTTTTTATTAAAGAGACAGGGTCTTACTCTATTGCCCAGCCCAGAGTACAGTGGCCTAATCATAGCTCACTGTGGCCTCAACTCTTGTGCTTAAGGGATCCACCTGCCTTAGCTTTCTGAGTAGCTAGGACTACAGACATACACCACCAAACCTGGCTAATTTTTTTTATTTTTAGACATGGGGTCTTGATATATTCTTCAGATTGGTTTCAAACTCTTAGTCTCAAGCAATCCTCCTTGGTTTCCCAAAGTACTAGGCTTAGAGGCATGAGCCACCGTGCCCAGCTCTGAGTTTTTAAAAATCTTCTGTTTTTTTTTTTTTTTGGTTGCAGCCATCATTGTTGTTTGGCGGGCCCCGGGCTGGATTTGAACCTGCCAGCTCAGGTGTATATGGCTGGTGCCTTAGCTGCTTGAGCCATATGTGCCAAACCTTGAAAATCTTTTTTAAAATTCTAATTTTAAATGATGAAGTCTCTGTTGCCCAGGCTGGCCTCCCAACTCCTGGGCTCAAGAGATCTTCTCACTTCAGCTTCCAACCAAGCTGGGTCTACAGGCACACACTATTGTACCCAGCTTTACAATCTTCTCTCTTTATTTATTTATTTTTGAGACAGAGTCTCACTAAGTTGCTCTTGGTAGAGTGCCGTGGTGTCACAGATCACAGCAACCTCCAACTCCTGGGCTTAGTGATTCTCATGCCTCAGCCGCCCAAGTAGCTGGGACTACAGGCGCCCACCACAACGTCCAGCTATTTGTTGTCATTGTTGTTTAGCAGGCCTGGGCCGGGTTTGAACCTGCCTGCCTCAGTCTATGTAGCTGGTGCCCTAACCACTGGGCTATGGACGCCAAGCCAATCTTCTGTTAAATGTTCTACATTGAGTTTTTTTTTAGAATAAGAGTGGTTTTTAAGAAAAGAATAATCATGCATTTAAATAACTTGACTACCATTTCTTTAGGCATGCTCTTGGAAGAGCTATATGAAAAAGATGATGAGAACCATATTTTGGTTTACTAGCAATCTGTTTTTTATTATTATTATTATTATTTTTTCTTTTGCCTAATCTTGGTGTGAGGTTTCTTTTCCTGAGGTTATGTACCAAATTCTTCTTACTTTAAACTTTTCAGTTTATGAGCAAGCTGGCCAGGTTCAGTGGCTCACGCCTACAATCCAGTCCTAGCACTGTAAAAGGCTGAGGTGGCTGAATCTATCAAGCTCAGGAATTCAAGAGTGAGACCCTGTCTCTACTGAAAATAAGAAAAATACCAGGCGTTTGAGATTGCTGTAGTTAGGCTGATGCCGCAGCACTCTAGTCTGTGTGACAGAGTGTCTCAAAACAATGAACAAACTGGCTGGGTATGGTGGCTCATCATTCCTATGATCCAGCACTTTGGGATGTTAAGGCAGGAGTATTGCTTGAGACCAGGAGTTTAAGATCAGTCTTGGGCAACACAGTGAGACCCCCCTCTCTATAAAAAATTTAATTAGCCGGTCATGGTATTGGGCACCTGTAGTATATTTATTTGATTTTTCTTTTTTTCTTTTTTTGAGCCGGAGCCTCAAGCTATCCCCCTGGGTAGAGTGCCATGGCATCACAGCTCATAGCAACTTCCAACTCCTGGGCTCAAGCGAGTCTCCTGCCTCCGCCTCCCA
>CAUYQV010081310.1:0-10887 GCA_963574575.1 Galagoides demidoff
TGAGAAAATGACATGAAGGCTGTGTTGATCAGTTTGATGGAAGTATTTCGGATTGCATGCGAAAACCCCACACTGTACCCCAGAAGGGCATTAATGTACATAGTTACCATTCAATAAAATTTAAAAAAAAAAAAAAAAAAGATCCCATTCATAAACAAATGGCTGAGATGTCAGAAATTGAATTCAGAATTTGGATGGCAAATAAGATCAACAGAAAGAAGGTAAAGTTGGAATTAGAAATTCAAGGAGCATTTCAAAAGTTGTCTCAAGAATTCAATGAATTCAAAGACAAAATCACCAGAGATTTTCACACATTGAGACAAGAACTTGCAGCCCTCAAAGATCTCAGAAATACAGTAGGATCCCTCAGTAACATAATGGAGCAGGCAGAAGAAAGGATTTCTGACATTGAAGACAAAGCTTTTGAAAACTCCCAAATGCTCAAAGAGAAAGAGAAGTGGAGAGCAAAAACAGATCAGTCTCTCAGTGAGCTCTGGGAGAATTTGAAGAAAACTAATATTTGCCTTATAGGAATTCCTGAAGGCCATGAGGTGGCTTCAAAAGGCACAGATGCTCTTCTTCATGAGATAATGAAGGAGAACTTTTCAGACATGCCAAGAGATTCTGAAATTCAGATAGCAAACAGTTTCAGAACCCCAGAATGACTCAACCTCAGTAAGACATCTCCTAGGCACATTATAATTAGCTTCACCAAAGTTAAAATGAAGGATAAAATTCTGCAAGCACTCAGACTTAAGAAAACCATAACCTACAAGGGGAATAATATTAGAATGACTACAGATCTCTCTGCTGAAAACTTTAAAGCCAGAAGAGGGTGGTCATCAACTATTAATCTGCTAAAACAAAATAACTTTCAACCCTGGATCCTGTATCCAGTGAAACTGAGTTTAATTTATGATGGAGAAATTAAATACTTTAAAGACATTCACATGTTGAAGAAATTTGCCATAACTAAACCAGCTCTCCAGGATATTTTCAGATCTATCTTCCATAATGACCAGTGCAATCCTCCACCACAAAAGTAAACTCTCAGAAATTTTTGATCAAATTCCAACTTCCACAGTGGTGAAAGGATTAAAAAATGTCCACTGGACTTTTGAAAAACTTGATACCCAAAATTCTACCAGGTTTATCAACATTTATAACTAATGTGAATGGCTTAAATTGTCCTCTAAAGATGCATATGTTGGCTGACTGGACACCAAAACTCAGGCAGATATCTGCTGCATACAAGAATCTCTTCTTACCTTAAAAGATAAATATAGACTCAGGGTGAAGGAATGGTCATCTATATTTCAGGCAAATGAAAATCAGAAAAAAAGCAGGTGTTGTGATTTTATTTGCAGATACAATAGGCTTTAAACCACCAAAAGTAAGGAAAGATTAGGATGGTCACTTCATATTTGTTAAGGGTAACAATCAACATGATGAGATTTCAATTATTAAAATTTATGCACCCAAGCAGAATGCACCTCAATTTATAAGAGAGAGTAACAGACATGAGCAATTTGATTTCCTCTGGGTCTATAATAGTTGGAGATTTTAATACCCTTTGGGCATTGTTGGATAAATCCTCCAAAAAGAAGCTAAGCAAAGAAATTTTAGACTTAACCATTCAACAATTGGATTTAACAGACATCTACAGAACATTTCATCCTAACAAAACTGAATACACATTCTTCTCATCAGACCATGAAACATGCTCCAAAATTGATCACAACTTAGGTCACAAGTCTAACCTCAGCGAATTTAAAAGAATGGAAATTATTCCCTGCATCTTCTCAGACCATCATGGAAAAAAGTTGAACTCAGTAACAACAGGAATCTGCATACCCACACAAAAACATGGAAACTAAATAACCTTACGTTGAATAATAGCTGGGTCATAGAAGAGATTAAGAAGAAAATTACCAAATTATTGGAATGAAACGATAATGAAGACACAAATTCTCAGAACCTCTGGGATACCACAAAGGCAGTCCAAAGAGAGAAATTTATGGCACTTTAAACCTTTCCCAAGAGAACAGAAAGAGAGGACGTTAACTACTTAATCGGACATCTTACGAAAATGGAAAAGAAAGAACATTCCAATCCCAAACTCAGCAGAAGAAAAGAAATAAAAAAAATTATAGCTTAATTAAATGAAATTGAAAACAAAAGGATTATACAACAGATCAATAAATCAAAAAGTTTTTTTTTTTTTTGAGACAGAGCCTCAAGCTGTCTCCCTGGGTAGAGTGCCTTGGCATCACAGCTCACAGCAACCTCCAATTCCTGGGCTCAAGCAAGTCTCCTCCCTTAGCCTCCCAAGTAGCTTGGATCACAAGTGCCCACCACAATGTCTGGCTATTTTTTGATTGCAACTGTCATTGTTATTTGGCTGGCCCAGGCTGGATTCGAACCCGCCACCTTAGGTGTATGTGGCTGGCACCTTAGCCACTTGAGCCACAGGCACCGAGCCAAAAAAAAAAAAAAAAAAAGAAGTTGGTTTTTCGAAAAGGTCAATAAAATAGATAAACCTTTGGCTAACCTAACCACGAATAAAAGAGTAAAATCTCTAATTTCATCAATCAGAAATGGTAAAGATAAAATAACAACAGACCATTCAGAAATTAAAAAACCCTAAATGAATATTACAAAAAACTTTATTCTCAGAAATATGAAAATCTGAAGGAAATTGACCAATACATGGAAGCACGCCACTTTCCAAGACTTAGTCAGAATGAAGTGGAAATTTTGAACAGGCCTCTATCAAGTTCCGAAATTACATCAACTATACAAAGTCTCCCTAAAAAGAAAAGCCCGGGACCAGATGGCTTCACGTTAGAATTCTACCAAACCTTTAAAGAGGAACTAGTACCTATATTACTTAACCTTTTCCAAAATATAGAAAAAGAAGGAATACTACCCAACACCTTCTATGAAGCAAACATCACCTTGATACCCAAACCAGGAAAAGACCCAACAAGAAAAAATATTATAGACCAATATCACTAATGAATAATGTGAAAATATTCAACAAAAATCTAACAAAAAGAATCCAGCAACACATTAAACAAATTATACACCACAACCAAGTGGGTTTTATCCCAGGGTCTGAAGGCTGGTTCAACATACATAAATCTATAAATATAATTAATCACATAAATAAATTAAAAAACAAAGACCATATGATTCTCTCAATTGATGCAGAAAAAGCTTTTGATAATATCCACTATCACTTCATGATCAGAGCACTTAAGAAAATTGGTATAAAAGGGACATTTCTTAAACTGATAGAGGCCATCTATAGCAAACCTACAGGCAATACTATACTTAATGGAGTTAAATTTAAATCATTTCCACTCAGATCAGGAACCAAGCAAGGTTGCTCATTGTCTCCACTGCTCTTTCACATTGTAATGGAAGTTATAGCCATTGCAATTGGGGAAAAAAGGCAATCAAAGGTATGCATATAGGGTCAAAAGACATCAAACGTTCACTCTTCACAGATGATATGATTGTATATCTGGAAAACACCAGGGATTTGACTACAAAACTCTTAGAAGTGATCAAGGAATACAGCAGCATCTCAGATTACAAAATTAACACACATAAATCGGTAGCTTTTATATATACCAACAATAGTCAAGCTGAAAAAAAAGTCAAGGACTCTATTCCGTTCACAGTAGCGCCAAAGAAGATAAAATAGTTGGGAGTTTACCTGACAAAGGACGTGAAAGATCTCTATAAAGAGAACTATGAAACTCTAAGAAAAGAAATAGCTGAAAATGTTAACAAATGGAAAAACATACCATACTCATGGCTGGGTAGAATCAACATTGTTAACATGTCAATACTACCCAAAGCAATATACAATTTTAATGCTATTCCTATTAAAACTCCACTGTCATACTTTAAAGGTCTTTTTTTTTTTTGAGACGGAGCCTCAAGCTATCCCCCTGGGTAGAGTGCCATGGCATCACAGCTCATAGCAACCTCCAACTCCTGGGCTCAAGCGAGTCTCCTGCCTCCACCTCCCATGTAGCTGGGACCACAGGCGCCCGCCACAATGCCAGGCCATTTTTTGGTTGCAGCCATCATTGTTGTTTGGTGGGCCCGGGCTAGGGATTCGAACCCACCACCTTAGGTGTATGTGGCTGGCGCCTTAGCCGATTAAGCCACAGGCGCCGCCACTTTAAAGGTCTTGAAGAAAATAATACTTTGCTCTATATGGAATCAGAAAAAACCTCAAGCAGCCAAGACATTATTCAGAAATAAAAACAAAGCAGGGGGAATTGTGCTACCAGACCTCAGACTATACTATAATTCAATAGTGATCAAAACAGCATGGTAGTGGCACAAAAACGGAGAATTAGATGTATGGAAAAGAATAGAGAACCAAGGGATGAAACCAGCTACTTACTGTTATTTGATCGGTGACAACCAATTAAAAACATTCAGTGGGTAATAGATTCCCTATATAACAAATGGTGCTGAGTGAACTGGCTGGTGACCTGTAGAAGACTGAAACTGGACCCACACCTCACACCGTTAACTAAGATAGACTCTCACTGGATTAAAGATTTAAACTTAAGACATGAAACTATAAAAATACTGGAAGAAAGGGCAGAGAAAACTCTTGAAGAAATCAACCTGGGCAAATGTTTTATGAGGAGATCCCTGCGGGCAATTGAAGCAGCATCAAAAATACACTAATGGGACTTGATCAAACTAAAAAGCTCTGCACAGCCATGAACACAGCAAGTAAAGCAAGCAGAGAGCCCTCAGAATAGGAGAAGATATTTGCAGGTTATGTCTCCGACAAAGGTTTAATAACCAGAATCCACAGAGAACTCAAACATATTAGCAAGAAAAGAACAAGTGATCCCATCTCAGGGTGGGCAGGGACTTCTTCTCTGAAGAAGACAGGTGAACAGCCTACAGACATATGAAAAAATGCTCATCAACCTTAATCATCAGAGAAATGCAAATCAAAAGTACTTTGAGATATCACCTAACTCCAGTAAGATTAACCCATATCACAAAATCCCCAAACCAGAGATGCTGGCATGAATGTGGAGAAAAGGGAACGCTTCTACACTGCTGGTGGGAATGCAAACTAATACGTTCCTTTTGGAAAGATGTTTGGAGAACACTTAGAAAACTAAAAATAGACCTGCCATTTAATCCTACAATTCGTCTACTAGGTATATATCCAGAAGACCAAAAATCACACTACAACAAAGATATTTGTACCGGAATGTTTATTGTAGCCCAATTCATAATTGCTAGGTCATGGAAGAAGCCCAAGTGCCCATTGACCTGCGAGTGGATCAATAAATTGTGGTATATGTACACCATGGAATATTATGCCGCCTTAAAGAAAGACGGAGACTTTACCTTCTTCATGTTTACATGGATGTAGCTGGAACATATTCTTCTTAGCAAAGTATATCAAGAATGGAAGGAAAAGTATCCAATGTGCTCAGCCCTACTATGAAACTAATTTATATAAAAGCTATAATCCAATTACAGCCCAAGAATATGGGGAAAGCGGGGGAGGATGGGTGGAGGGAATGTAATTGGTGGGACTACACCTATGGTGCATCTTGCAAGGATACATGTGACATTTACTAAATGTCGAATATAAATGTCTTAGCACAACAACTAAGAAAATGCCATGAAGGCTATGTTAACCAGTTTGATGAAAATATTTCAAATTATCCTATGATAGAATTAATATACACAATTATGATCTAATAAAAAAAGAAAGAAAAAAGACAAAAAAAAACCTACAGAAAAAAAATTATATATAAAACCAGCACATTGTACCCCGTAACTGCGTTAATGTGCACAGCTATGATTTAACAACAACAACAAAAATATATGTGGGGCAGTGCCTGTGGCTCAAAGGAGTAGGGCACCAGGCACTGGCCCCATATGCTGGAGGTGGTGGGTTCAAACCCAGCCCTGGCTAGAAACTGCAAAAAAAAAAAAAATAACTACACAGCACAATTTTTTAAATTTTATATTAATATGAGAGCAGAATTTTTTAAACTACATTGTTTTCTTTTCTAAGGTAAAGTTCAAGTTGTAGTTGAGCCCTTCACCCAGGGGGCTTGCTGAATGCCCTCCCCTTTCCTTCCTCTGCCTTCCCCTTTGCTAGACTATGCTTGTGTTTTTCTTTCTTGTGGGTGTGTAGTTATTTATATATTTGTTTCATATTAGTATTGAGTACATTGGATATTTGTTTTTCTTTTTTTTTTTTGAGACAGAGTCTCACTTTATCACCCTTGGTAGAGTGCCATGGCATCACACAGCTCACAGCAACCTCCAACTCCTGGGCTTAGGCTATTCTATTGCCTCAGCCTCCTGAGTAGCTGGGACTACAGGCGCCCGCCACAACACCCAGCTATTTTTATTGTTGTTGTTGTTGTTGCAGTTTGGCAGGGGCTGGGTTTGAACCTGTCACCCTCGGTATATGGAGTGGCGCCCTACTCACTAAGCCACAGGTGCCGCCTTTTCCATTTTTGAGATACTTTACTAAGAAGAATGTGTTTCAATTCCATCCAGGTCTACATATACCACAGTTTTGTTTTGTTTTGTTTTGTTTTTGAGACAGAGCCTCAAGCTGTCCCCCTGGGTAGAGTGCTATGGCATCATGGCTCACAGCAACTTCCAACTCCTGGGCTCAAGTGAGTCTCCTGCCTCAGCCTCCCAAGTAGCTGGGACCACAGGCGCCCGCCACAACACCCCGCTATTTTTTGATTGCAGCCATCATTGTTGTTTGGTGGGCCGGGCTGGATTCAAACCCACCACCTTAGGTATATGTGGCTGGCGCCTTAGCCACTTGAGCCACAGGCACCAAGCTTATACCACAGTTTGTTAATCCGTTCATAGGTTGATGGGCACTCATGTTGCTTCCACATCTTGATGATTGTGAATTCAGCTGTGATAAACATTCTAGTGCAAATGTCATTGTGGTAAAATGATTTTTGTTCTTCTGGGTAGATACCTAGCAATGGGATTATCGGATCAAATAGATTAGTTCTTTGAGAATTCTCCATTCTTCTTTCCATAGTGGCTGTATTAGTTTGCAATCCCATCTTAGTGTAAAAGTGTTCCCTTCTTCCCACTTCCACACACCAGCTTCTACATCTTTGGAACTTTGTAATGTAGACTATTTTCATTATTGTTAGGTGATATCTCAGAGTGGTTTTGATTTGCATTTCTCTATTGATTAGGGATTATGAACATTTTTTATGTGTTTGTTGGCCATTCATCTGTCCTCTTCAGAGAAGTTTCTGTTCAAGTCTCTTGCCCACATAGAAATGGGGTTATTTCAAGTGGCTAAGGCACCAGCCACATACACCTAAGGTGGCAGGTTCAAATCCAGCCTGGCCCGCCAAAAACAATGACGGCTGCAAGCAACCAAAAAAAAAAAAAAATAGCCGGGCGTTGTGGCAGGCGCCTGTGGTCCCAGCTACTACTTGGGAGGCTGAGGCAGGAGACTCGCTTGAGCCCAGGAGTTGGAGGTTGCTGTGGTCTGTGATGCCCACAGCACTCTACCCAGGGGGATAGTTTGAGGCTCTGTCTCAAAAAAAAAAAAAAAAGAAAAAGAAAAAGAAATGGGGTTATTTGTTCTTTTCTTAATGATTAGTTTGAGTTCTCTGTGGATTCTAATTATCGGACCTTTGTCAGAAGCATTACCTGAAAAAAATCTTCTCCCATTCTGAAGGTTGTCTGTTTGCTTTACTTACTGTGCTCTTGGCTGTGCAGAAGCTTTTTAGTTTAATCATTTCCCAGTAATGTATTTTTGGTGTTGCTTCAGAGGGATACTGAACCACAGGTCATCCCAATTCAAACAGAGCTCCTCCAAGACACATTGTCATGAACCTATCCAACGTGAAGACAAAAGAGAAAATTCTGCAAGCAGCCAGGAGTAATTGACAATTGACCTACAAGGGCAAATCCATCAGGGTGCCAGCAGACTTCTCAAATGAGAAATCTGTGTGGTTTGTTGTTGTTGTTGTTGTTGTTGTTGCAGTTGTCATTGTTGTTTTAGCTGGCCAGGTTGGGTTAGAACCCACCATGAACCCTCCAGCCTCAGCATATGTGGCTGGTGCCCTATGCACTGAGCTACGGGTACTGCCCAAACAAAACAATTTTCACCCCAGAATTTTATATCCTGCTAAGCTAAGCTTTAAAATTGATTCAGAGGCTCAGTACCCATAGCACAGTGGCTACAGTGCCAGCCACATACAACAAGTCTGGTGGGTTCAAACCCAGCCTAGGCCACCTGCACAACAATGACAACTGCAATAAAAAAAAACCAGGTGTGGTGGGCACCTGTAGTCTCAGCTACTTGGGAGGCTGAGGCAAGAGAATCACTTAAGCCCAAGAGTTTGAGGTTACTGTGAGCTGTGACACCAGAGTACTCTACCAAGGGTGTCATAGTGAGACTCTGTCTCAAATAAATGAATAAATAAATAAATAAATAAATAATTGATTGAGAAGTAAAATATTTTTTTTTGAGACAGAATCTCAGTCTGTCACCCTTAGTAGAGTGCTGTGGCATCATAGCTCACAGCAACCTCAAACTCTTGGGCTCAAGTGATTTTCTTGCCTCAGCCTCTCAAGGAGTAGTTGCTCACCACAACAGCCAGCTGTTTTTTTAAAATATTTTTTATTAGATCATAATTGTGTACATTAATTCTATCATAGGATACAGTGTATTGCTTCCATATACAGTTTGAAAAATGCTCATTCAACTGGCTAACATAGCCATCATATCTTTCTCATAATTGTTGTGTTAAGACATTTATATCTGACCTTTAGACAAATTCACATGTACCCTAATAGGATAAATCATAGGCGTGATCCTCACAATATCATTCTCTTCACTCATCCTCCCCCCTCCCCTCTCCACCCTCTCTCCTTTCCCTGTTGTCGTGTCCAAGCTGTTTTTTTTTTTTTTTTTTTAGAGATGGGGTCTTGCTCTGACTCTGGCTGATCTCAAATCTGTGATCTCAAATCTGTGATCACAAGCAGTCCACCCACCTCAGCCTCCTATAGTGCTATTACAGGTGTGAGCCACCATGCTCAGACGAAAAGTAAAATATTTTACTGATACACAAACATTCAGAAAGTTTGCCACAACAAGACCAGCTCTACAGGAAATACATAGACCTTTTCTCCACACTGACCATTACAATGGACCACCAGCAAACTAAAAACCCAGGAACTAAAGGACAAAACCTAGCTTGCACAATGATGCAATAGATAAACCTAAGCATAGAACTTTCACAAAAGAAGATGAATAGAACTCCACCACACTTGTCAATTATCTCAATAAATGTTAATGGCTTGAATTCCCCACTGAAGAGGCATAGGCTTGCTGATTGGATAAAAAACCACAAGCATTCCATATGCTGCTTCAGGAAAGACAACTAGCCCTTAAGGACATAGTAAGGACTCAGGGTGAAGCGATGGAAAACAATATTTCCAGCAAATTAAAGTAAGAAGAAAGGAGGGGTCACAATCTTATTTCAGATACAAGTGGATTTGAAGCAACTAAAGTCAAAAAAGACAAAGATGGACACTTCATACTGGTCTAGGGAACAATACAACTAGAAGAAATTTCAATTCTAAATAATTATGCACCCGAATTAAATGCTCCCAGATTTATGAAACAGACCTTGGTTAGTCTGACCAATATGATATCCCATAACACCATAATAGCAGGAGACTTTAACACTCATCTTACAGAGTTGGAGAGATCTTCTAAACATAAACTAAACAAAGATACAAAGAACATAAACATCACCTTGGAACAAATATATTTAATAGACATATACAAAATACTATTCCCAAAGGTAAGGAATATACATTCTTATCATTCGGACCATGGAATATTCTCCAACATAGATCATATCCTAGGACACAAAACACACCGCAACGAAATCAGAAGAACTGAAATTATACCTTATATCTTCTTCTTTTTCTTTTTTTTTTTTTTTTTTTTGAGACAGAGTCTCACTGTGTTGCCCTAGGTAGAGTGCTGTGGTGTCACAGTTCACAGCAACCTCAAACTCTTGGGCTTAAGTGATTCTCTTGCCTCAGTCTCCCAAGTAGCTGGGACTACAACCACCCACCACAACATGTGGCTGTATGTTGGTTGCAGTTGTCATTGTTATTTAGCAGACCCAGGCCAGGCTCAAACCCACCAGCCACAGTGTATGTGGCTGGGACCCTACTACCCAAGCTATGGGCACTGAGCCATACCTTGTATCTTCTCAGACTACAAGGTAATAAGGGTAGAACTCAACTCCCACAAAAACGTGGATCCTCACATAAAGGCACGGAAATTAAGCAACCTTATGCTGATTGGCAATTGGGTCAAGGAAGAGATAAAAAACGAAATCATTAACTTCTTTGAGCATAACAACAATGAACACAAACTCCCAAAACCTGTGAGACACTGCAAATGCAATTGTGAGCAGCATATTTATTGCATTAGATGCCTACATCTGAAAAATAGAAAGAGAGCACATCAACAACCTATTGAATCGTTTTAAAGAAATGGAAAGGGAAGAGAAATCCAATCCCAAACCTAGCAGAAGAAAAGAAAAAGAAGGCTCGGCATCTGTGGCTCAATCGGCTAAGGCGCCAGCCACGTACACCTAAGGTGGGGGGTTTGAATCTCCAGCCCAGGTCCGCCAAACAACAATGATGGCTGCAATCAAAAAATGGCCGGGCATTGTGGCGGGTGCCTGTGGTCCCAGCTACTTGGGAGGTGGAGGCAGGAGACTCGCTTGAGCCCAGGAGTTGGAGGTTGCTATGAGCTGTGATGCCATGGCACTCTACCCAAGGGGATAGCTTGAG
>CAUYQV010081311.1:0-25161 GCA_963574575.1 Galagoides demidoff
CTGAGAAAATGACATGAAGGCTGTGTTGATCAGTTTGATGGAAGTATTTCAGATTGCATGTGAAAACCCCACACTGTACCCCAGAAGTGTATTAATGTACATAGTTATCATTCAATAAAAAAATTAAAAAAAAAAAAAAAAGGATAAGCAGGAAATTCCTACCACCTGAGTCAGGCTGCTGATGCTGCTAAAATGAAGTTTGATATAAAACAGACACAATTTCCCAGCAGAAAGACCTTCCACTGGAGGTTTAACATACACCTACTACCACCAGTACAGGCAGCACGAGAGGCCTTACAGTTCCCAAACGTGGCATTTTGTTTTCAAAATTCATCTTAATTCAATCACCTTAATGAAGCTCACGGCACACCTTCAACTTTGTTGTAGGGAAAATGAGACAAGATATTTGACCAAGAACTGTGACATATACCATAGGGCTGGCTACATCGCAAAGATGAGCTGACAGACTGAAACTGACATCTCCAAAGCCCTAAATGGTCGAGACAGAGCATTCATAGAAGCTCACTACCATTAAAAAACATGGTTGTCAAACCCTTAATGAGCAATACAATACCATGATACCACCACTCCCATCAGAAAACGGAAGTTAATGCAGGACTGTCGTGCACACTCTAAACAAAAGGAATGCATGGATCCTTAATAATACAGGGTGGACATAAAGTTTGTGTTCAGTTTAAAATAGTTTAACATTGTAAATCTGCACACAAACTTTATGGACACCCTGTATATTTCCTAATTCCAGAGACAAATACAGTTAAGCAAGTTGCCTGTCAGTATGTTGGGCAAATGGATTTTAAAAAAAAATTCAAAAGCTACTTCATTTACACACTTCTATCTCCTTAAGACAGCAGGTCAGAGTTTAATTACAAATGAAAAAAAAGGCCTGTTCACATATTAGAATTTGTTTTCTAGAATCAAATAATTAAAACTATTTCCACAATGAGTCTCTTACTTGACTCTTATTTCTATGACATTTAGTAAATTAGTATGCATTTCAAACAAGGAAGAAAATCCTTTAAAATCTTGGGATCAATATAATTTAAAAAAAAACCCCAAATACAAGAACAAGGAAAGCAAAACAGAAATCTTCATTTTTTTACCTACCATCAGACATGCTTTTTAAGATGTAGAGGAAACACATCAGCAGGCTCTTAATTTCAGACTGGTCAAGTTTGTCACAGCGAACCACAGAATTTCCCAAAGTGCTACTTTGTTGGTGCTGAAAAGGAAATACAGGTGATCTTTCTATTTCCTTAGTGGAAAAAATTGTTTTGTTTCCCTTTTCTACCTTGGAAGAGAAAGATTCTTCGAATTGAGTCAGATCACGCAAATTGGAAGGTGGTCTGCTGACAGCTAACCTCCAGGCACACCTCCGCCTGAATGTAACATACACGGAGGCCTCTCCACAGAGGCTCTGGCTTGTCCCCTCTGCATACCCTACCAGGGGACAAGCTGGGAGGCACAAACCTTTCACACTGGATAACCATGGTTTCAGTTATGCTGAGTGCCAAGTAAAACCTCATGCAAAAAAGTATGTATGCTAAGATCAAACACAAAAATGACGACTCAGAGGACACCACACACCAACCATCTCTTCAGGGAAAGGGCAGTGGCTAAACAGCAAGTAAAGCCTGTGGTGCTGCTGTGTATCAGCCTCCAAGTGCGCTTCGCTGGGGGAACAGAAGGGGCACGTGCTTGACAGGGACAAGCAAGGACACCTCCACACAGCATCACCAAAGACTCTAAACTGATGAGGTCATGCCGTCACTAGCTGAGCTCGACAACACTGCAAACGCCAGAAAGCTTGGGGCAAAGGGGAGGGCAGTTTTGCCACTAGGCGGCACATACAAAGATAAATAAATAAAACAAGAATCTCACACCTCAGGATTACAAACACAGGAGATTTAACTCCCCCGCCCCACCCCCAGTTATGTTTCCAAGTTAAATCAGGAATTTTTTTTTGCCAAATTATCAAAGAAAAATGATCAGTAAAAAAGATGTTTCATTTGAGGTCTTGTTGGCCAATTGAACCCATTATAGGGTTAATGAATAAGAAATGCAAACATTTTTATTTAAAAAAGAACACAGGTGCAGTGAGTGGCAAGACTGGTATGGAAGATCACCTCGCCTGCCCCTTTGCCTGGAGGCACTAGGAGAAGTCAGTACTTCTGGAAGGGGAGGGGCAGGTGCAGCGTGCAAGGTTTCCTCTGGCAGAGGCGGGACTGTTAAAAGGGAAAAGTCCACGGTGACCCGATGCTTCCTGGCTGACTGGCAGCTCTCCTCCTCCTCTCCAGCACCGCGTATGACACAAGCAGAGTGCCTTCGGAGCAGCTTCTCCTTCTACGCACACGAAGGCATGTTAGGGTCAAGGGAAAAGTTCAACAGGTCACGACACACCCCTGCACTGAGCTGCTCATGCCTTGAAAGAACTACCGTTAAGGATAATCACGTTTGTGCCAGCTGTGGAATGTGACAAGATTCCACACTTGATGCTGAGGGGAATGTTTTCCAGATGCTTGCTGAGAACCCAGAATATATCCCTAAATGGTTCATCTGGTTATTGGAACAGGTGCTGGCCTGTAACTTAAAGTAACTTATAAAAAACTTATGCCCAAGGTGACACCGATCTACATGGTTTCAGGTTGAAACTGAGCTGTATCCTTACCCACAAACTTCCAAATTATCTGAGCCTTTAGAAACTTCAAGAAAAAGGTGAAGTAGAAGGGGGAAGTGAACAGAGTGATTTCAGAGGAAGCCTTATCCCTGCATCATCTCTGTGGTCAGTAACTCCTTCCTGGAGCTGGCTGCAGAGACATGCGGAGTTCATATTCTCTGGAGTGAATGTCACAGGGAGTCTAAGTGGGTGGCATTTGATTCCTTATCTGCCTGACCTGCCAGGACCATTAGCCAATAGTGCTCCATTGTAAATACCAGGGGTCCTCAAACTTTTTAAACAAGGGGCCAGTTCACTGTCCCTCAGACCATTGGAGGGTCAGACTGCGGGCCTCGGGAGGAGTTGGCTGCTAAGCAGGACAGGCAGTGGCGGAAAAACACCTGGTGAGCCGGATAAATGTCCTAGGTGGGCTGCATGTGGCCTGTGGGCCGTAGTTTGAGGACGCCTGGTAAACACAGCCCTTGCTGAAATCCTAGAAATGGGAATCAGAGAGTTTCAAGAAATGGGTCCCAACTTTAGATAAAGCTCTACCCAAGGTTGGTGGAGTCATTTACAAAAAACGAAAGGTCACACTTAACAAGGCACTACAACATGAAGCAAGTTAGTCCACAGTAGAGGGCTACATTCCATTAATTACAAGAAACATTTGTGTTATGTGAAAAGAAATTACCTTATCCAGAGAATTGCTCTTCTCACTGTTTCTCTCTGGAAGGCTGTTACCCGAATCAGTGCTTATGAGAGACCCTCTTGAGTCAGCATTTCTCACACTGTTGATGTTTGGAGTTGAGGTCGTATATGGAGAAGCTAAATAGAAATTATGCCAAGACCAAAGTTATGTTGAGACAGACCAAAATAAAGGTAAGTACTGGCTTTTAAGGGAAATTGCTTTTATGGCATTTATTTTTTCCGTTAGGAAGTTGGCTGAAAAGTTGCAGTCAATTACTTTACTTTATGATGAAATACAGGTAAACTGGGACTAAAACATTAAGATGTAAGAGCAATTCATTTATTGGAAACTGCCTTTCACTGCTGAGACTAGAAGGGCGTGCACTGTTTCACAATGAGATAGAATGAAGACTTTAAAAGAATTAACAGGTAAATCCAACGTTTACAACTATTAAATAAAAAAATTAAAACTTACAACAAACGTGTGTATTCAAACTGTAAGCTGAGGTGTCCCAGCAAACTCTGAGGGTTATCATGGGGTATTATATATTTTCAAGGGAAACCCAATGATACTTGACATTGGCCAGAAACTGCAATTTCAGACTTAGTGCTATATTCTTCTTGATGATGTTTTATCTTTATGAAGCTGGGTATCTATGGTAAAAAGTGCTGGGTGAAAATCAACGTGGAGCAGGAAATGAGGAAGACGGTGGACATTCTGATTCCAAAGTATGAGACAGTGTGAGGGTCTAAAAGGCATATACACACATACCCATTAGCAATAATAGTTCTGGTTATTAAAAATGAAATAAATTTTTTTTAATTTAATGTGTGTTTTTCCAAATGCCTACTAAGTTGTTAGGATATAAACACTTGATATTTGGCCCTAAGAACCTAATAAACAGAACTATTAGGTGTTAGTTTTGGCCTGGGGGCACCATGAAAAAATAAGGATGCTGTGAACACTGAACAGGCGGGACTCTCTGCTATAAACAGTTATGGGCAGAAAGGAAATAGGATTTGGAAATAAAATTTGTGATGTTCTTAAAAAAATAGCATTTGAAGGCAGAAATTAGTCCCAATCTTGGTACTTTTTTTTTTTTTTTTTCAGTTTTCGACCAGGGCCGGGTTTGAACCTACCACCTCTGGTATGTGGGGCTAGCGCCCTACTCCTTGAACTACAGGCACTGCCCCAACCTTGGTACTTTATAAAGTTAAGAGGTAAGTGACTTCCTGCTTTAGGTAAAATTTTAAGTTAATCGTGTAATTCAAAATGGTTCTTTGCAGGTGTTCATTCTGTGCTGAACCAAAGGGAATGCTTCCAGCAGAAGGGCCTGGCTGGTTTCACAGATGGCAGGAGGGGATTTTGGCATTCTGTAGGGCAGATATAAGCACATCCTTCCAGACCCACGCTGAAGATGCTGCTACACAGCACCTCACGACAGGCTGATCATTTTCAGATTTCACTAGGCAAGTGAGCTACCAAGGACTGAGGTATTTCTAAGTTAAAATAAATAAATAAGTATAGCTGGTCCCTCATTTGCACCAAAATTATTTTTGTAAGTCATTCAGGTGTACTTTTAAATTTGCTAGATAAAGGCACAAATTAATCATTTCTTAGACAATATCAAGATGGTTTCATCTAAGAAGAAGGCCTGCAGCCCCAACATTGTAAGTCCTAGCAAACACTCAGATAAACCTACTGCTATCCCTGACATGGAGTCAGTGAGTTAAGACCGAGAAAGGAAGGGCCAGAGGAATTCAAAAATATAAGTGAAGCCTGGAACACATAGACCAGGCCCTGTTGTCAGCCGTAGACGCCCCCCCATCCCACGATAGAAACAGTGTGACTGTCCTAAAGAACAGGTGAAAACCCTATAAAGCAGTAGTTCTCAACCCAATGCTATGACCTTTTAATTTGTGACCCACAGGTTGAGAACTGCTGCTATAGAGAAACATGAGCCTTTTTCTGTACTCAGAAAGGAAACATACACTGTGACCAAATTGCAATTCTAATATAACTATCCTTCATATTTAATGTCAACACAGAACTCAAGAGAAAGAGTTCAAGAGAAAGAGGTCCTCAATGAAGAAGAATATGACCATAAATTCTCAAGGTTTTAGGCTTGATTCTAGAACTAATTTGTTTGCCTAATTTAAGGCAAACAAACAGAAATGTGATATATCAAATCAATGTGTTTGTTCCTGGTCTGTATGTATCTATAGTTAATACCCTGGTCCAGTGCACAGCTTTCAAAAACCTTAAACAACATGTGAGTAAAATGAAAAGTTTAGTTCACCTTGGTCCCAACCCCTTGGTCCCAATAGCCTGATGTGATATGCTGAGGAGGTGGAAAAGGGAACACTGAACCTTGGGGGGTGTGCCTTTCACAATGAATGTAACCTGAGTACTTATAGTCCAGACACTGAATCAGTTTCAGAAATTCCCATGAACCATGCTCCCAAGATGTGTGAATAACTGTGAGAGCACATCCTCAACATGGATGGGAACAGGACTTCTTGTAAGCAGAGCTGTAAGGAGAAAGTCTGCTTGAGAAGGACAAGCACAAGGGCTTGGAAAGTTGGTTGGAAACTCCCAGACCATCAGAGAAGAGCTGCTAAAGCCACCAGAACAAAACCAGTAAACCCAGTGAAAAGGTGAGGTGTCTCTAGAAGGCGCTCTTAAAAGGGAATAAGAACTTAGGTCTTGGCTCAGCGCTTGTGGCTCAATAGGCTAAGGCGCCAGCCACTACACCTAAGGTGGCGGGTTCGAATCCCCAGCCTGGGCCCGCCAAACAACAATGATGGCTGCAACCAAAAAATGGCCGGGCGTTGTGGCTGGCGCCTGTGGTCCCAGATACTTGGGAGGCGGAGGCAGGAGACTTGCTTGAGCCCAGGAGTTGGAGGTTGCTATGAGCTGTGATGCCATGGCACACTACCCAGGGGGATAGCTTGGGGCTCCGTCTCAAAAAAAAAAAAAAAAAAAAAGAACTTAGGTCTTCAAGATAAAAATGTAGATAATGCCTGAGTACAAATAAACCTATCATGGTGAATTCTTATGAAAAGTGAATTTGGATCTTGAAATTCAAGAAAGAGTGAAAAGGGATTAAATTAGTCTTGAGTACTTTTCATAACTGCACAATGAACACAGAGCAACTGAAGGCTGTCATGCTAATGGTGTTCAATGACTCCACTCTAAGCGCTCAAGAAATCCAAATCCCGACAAGGTGAATTCTGAATCAGAGAATGGCCGAATGAGTCAAAACAGAAGAAGCATTTGAGGCTTCGTTGGAAATAGCAAACTACAATGGAGTTCTGACTCTTCCAAGTCCACTCTCTGCCTAGCACCATACATGTTGTCTCAGCTCTTCATCTCTTTGTTTTGGAGAAGTGGGTATGGAGGGTGAAGAGGACAGACAAGACCCTGCCACAGTAACTGGTAAATGGTCAAGTCAAGCTCCAAAGCCACATCTGTCTGACTTTAAAGCTACTGCCATGAACTGCCACAGAGCAAACTCTCCAAGGAAGGTCCCTTCCCCATATCTGCAGTAGGGGAGGCAGACGGATGAAGGCCCAGAATGAAGGCGAATGGAAACTCCTGCCAGCAGCCGACATCTGCTGAGCATTCCCTGTGCACCCGGCTCTCCTCCAAATATTACACATGATATTTAATCTTTATCTCACCAAATGAAGGGATTATAAGTATGAAAAATACACATAAATAAGATTAACGATTGTTATTAGCACCTTTAAATAAATGTGGGCATTCATGAGGGCTGATTTTAAATTGTCTCTAGTTTTGCCACCTACATGAAATGACATGTTAATACCACCACCATCACCACATGAAGTTAAGGACATAAAATCACAATACATCACAGCTCTGCAAATTAATTAGGTCAAAGGACTGCCCTTCCTTAATGAGCCCATTAGTGGATAGTCTAACCGCGTGATAGTATTAACAGAACGCTTCATTCACTGAAAGTGAAGTAAGAATAGGGAGAAATAACAGAAGGAGTCTGTGAATATCTGTGACAGTATATATTTTTGTGACACTATCTTTAAGAAGGAGCTAGCACAGGGGCTCAATTAGAGTAACTAAAAGGTTCAGTTTCTCAGGCATTTTCTTCTGAAGGAAACACTATTTGAATCTTGACTTATGTTGTCTGTTTTCCTCCCCGTGGGAAGCTGTTTTTTCATTATTTCAGATAGAAAAAATATTGCAAGATAGAAGATTTTTGAAAACCAATTTTAAGATAAAATTCTAGCCACAAACCAGTACTTCCTTCAGGAAGTACTATATGTCACATTTCATCTAAATCACTAACACTACAAATAAATCCTCCCTTCCCCCCAACACCTGCAAAAATACTCCTTTTCTAACAGCATAAACATTCCCATTAAGATTTAAAATGGCAAATCAACTTAAAAGGCATTAAACAAAAAGTAAACAGCACAAGCAAGTGATTAAATGTGCTATCTTCAGGACTCATAAGCATTTTGGGATGGATATTTCGGTATATGATTATGGGATTTCAGTTGTTAAGTATCACAACCAGGAAAAGAATATTCAAGGCAGAAACTCAGACTTCGAAGTCCAAGTTTGCAAATGTGTGGTGTTGACGAACTATGGAATTATTGGATTAAAGACACATTTTAGAGTGACACTGGAGAGAGGACAAGAGCACTGTGCATTACCGATGCCAGAGATGGCACCCAAGAGGTCCTTGTGCAGGCTGTTATCCAACGTGCTTCCTTTCTGTGGTGTCACCAGTGGATTCACAGCTGGTAAAGTGAGGGATTCGTCCTTCCCAGTCTGTCAAGGGGAGGAAGAGAAGAAATAATCAAAGATGACTAAATAAGACTCTTTAATTACTGCTGGAAGCGTGAGGGCCAAGGGCACGAATGAGGCGGAACAGCCTGATGTGCTCAACGTGCCAGAGTGGGAGAAGAGCCATGTGGCATGGGCAAGGGACTAGGCGGAGGACGGGACAGAGGCGGCAGTGGCATGGGATGTGGAGCTGGGGGGACAGAGAAATCAGGTTCCACATGGTCACTGTCTCTTCCTCTTGGCACTTCTAGCACCTTTCCGTCTCCAGAGCTCGGACACCTTGCATTTCCTTAGATTATTTTGGCATTTTTTTCCCCTCAGAGAAAGCCTCCTCTGCTCCCTCTAAGTGGAATTCTGGCTTTTCTCTCACATTAGAAATCTTTTCAAATGAGCAACAGGGAATCGCAACAGCAGCAATGGCAGTCGCTAGACGTCTGGAGTGTCACGAGTCTCCTCACACTTAGAGTGGAGGAATCGTTCATTTTGAAGTTAAATCAAAAAGGGATTTGACTTTGGTGAAAGCCAAAGAAAGACCATAAATTGTGTTCATTTTTCTCAGGATTGAAACAGTACAGGGAGATCACATGCCCTGAATTAGTGACTCCGGTTAGAAAACCAGAGGGTTAAAGAATACACGTGTGAGACTCAGTGTGTGGGGTGAGATCCACAAGGTGCATTTAGGGTAGAGAACAGCAGCACATACACACACACTACAGACACAGCTCGTCTAACCTGATTTAGGAATGTGTTAGAAGGTGAAGAGGTAGGCAGTGTAAAAAATGGAACAATTCATCACTGGTGGGGAAAGGGACAGAAACATGCATGGAACTCCCCCCAAATATACACCATAATGACAAAGTGGAAAGATCAACCACCAAGCCACTTCATGACTCCTGTATAAAAGGGAAAGGGAAACTCCTGAACTGGTAATATCTGTCCAAATTAATTGCAGATATATCCCTCTGAGGCCAAGAAAAAGAGCTTAGAATGAGAAAGACTGCAGGTCTTTTTAGATGGTAAATGCTTACAAACTTTAATAATTAAAATTGTTACAGGTTAATATTTAAAAAGCTTTTTCTAATTGAAAAGGAAATGTAACAAGAAATTTGACAGCAAACATCCTTTGAAAAAGCTGAATTATGAGATGATCCCAAGAATCCTTTTTAAGTAACAAGACAAATTAACATGTATCAAAGATTGAATAAAAGATCAAATGATCTCTAGCCATAAGTTTTGAGATACTGGTAATTCCTCCAGTCAACTTATTCTCCCACACATATTTAAAAGCCTGCACAAAGACAATGTAGATGTAGGTGGTCACTTCGTGGAGGCGGGGCTTCCTGTCCTTCACCTTGGTACCACTGACATCAAGCCTCACATTCATTCATTGAGACTGAGTCTCACTCTGTTACCTTGGTAGAGGGCCATGGCATCATCATAACTCATAGCAACCTCAATCTTTTGGGCTTCAGCATCCTTTTGTCTCAGCCTCCTGAGGAGCTGGGACTACAGGTATGCACCAATACACTGGCTAGTAGCCTTACTAATTCTACAATCAGAGAGAATGGTAGCCCTCAGGTGGCTTCTGAGATGGCAGAGCACGTTACCACCAGGCCTGGGGTTACCATGAGCTCTTATAGGACACAGGTTACAACTATACCATGTTTTCTGTCTATCTCCCCATGAATTTTTGCTGAATACAAAAATGGAAGTTCTAAGGCCTTATGGGGCATCAGGAGGGCAGGAGTTTCATACTGATTTTTACTAAGAGTTGAAGGTTTACTGATTGACCCTATCTTAGCCAGAAATGCAATTCACCAGGAGCATTGTGGACTATATGGTTTTACTGGCAAAATAAAGGGGGGATGTGTATGGGTTAGGGGGTGTCCCCCTAAAACTCATGTCTACCTAGAACCTCAGGATGACCTCATTTGGAAATAGGATCTCTCCAAGTGTAATTATGATGTAAGTTGAGATCATACTAGGTGGGCCCTAAATCTAATCACTGGTGTCCTCATAAGAAGAGGGGAAGGTGCACAGAGACATAGACATGGCCGAGGGAGAGCTCAGGGGCCACGGTGATATAGGGGCAAGCCTGAGAGCACTAAGGACAGCCAGCACCAGGAGAATCTGGGAAAGAAGTACGGAACAGACTCGTCTCCTAGAGCAGTGGTTCTCAACCTGTGGATTACAACCCACAGGAACTATATTAAGGGCCGCAGCATTAGGAAGATTGAGAACCACTGTTCTAGAGCCTCCAGGAGGAGCCAGCACTGCTGACACCTTGATGGTGGACTTCTGACCTCCTGACTGTGACAGAATAGATTTCTTCTGTGTTCCAACAGCCCTAGGACCCGATACTGGCCATGACTATGACCACGTTTACATACACTGCCTGGGTTGACGGGGAAGGGCGACACCTCTCTCACGTTGATCCGCTGGACGTTTTCAATCAGCAGCCCAAACAGAGGCAGATAGAGAGTGGCTATCCTTGCCTGGTGGCTCTGAAAAGAAGGTACACAGGGTAAGTTTGTGCTATAGTTCAGAGAGCTTGATGACAGCTGAAGTTGGCACTGGGTACCTTCTTTTACTTGCAGCCTTCCTATAAAGACAGATATTTGATGTTATTCTCCAAATAGAAAAAAAACCCTTTTTTGTTACCCCGAACTTTTTAGTTGGTTACTTTCTTTATACTCCTTAAGATAAAGGACTTTATCAATGCCCATTTCCTACCTTTGGGGCCCACTCACCCTGGAAGCATATCTGTCATCAAAAGAATGCTTTATAAGCAGGTTCTTGAGCACACTGATGGCGATCAGACGGACCTCCCGGAACTCCTGGAGGGCAGTCCCCACCTCTCTCAGTAGCAGTCCCACCAAGAAGTGGTTTCTGCAGAACTCGTCTGTTAACGAGTAGTCAAGCTGAAGGTCTGAAATGAGGACAGAAGCAACTTTAGTGGGGGAGAATGCAGCACCCTTTGAATGACATGAAAACTAAACCCACCCTCAGCATTCAGCCCACCCTGTACATGTCGACAGATGATGAGACGTCAAAGGGGTGAGAGCTGATTGTAAAAATGTTGCTATACTTCTTAACACACTAAACACTTAAATGGAAACCAAATTTAAATACAAATAATTGCACTAGATTTTGATTTTGGAACATATTGCATCCTACATAATTAAATCAGTAAATAGTTTTAAGTAATGATTTTTAGAATAGAGAATAGCATATGGTACATTACAAATATAAGTTTGTTACTGACAAAGTCAAAAAATAAAGATATACTCATTCAAAGAATTATTTAAGAGTAATTTGAGCATAACAAACATGTAATTAAGCAAAGAATGAAATTTTCGTTACTACCTGAGTTCATTTATCCATTTCCTGATCATTACTGATCTTATATTCACATTAAAACCTGATGTGTTTAAGATAAATGAATTAACAGATATAACCTTTTTATTGTTATCCCTAAGTAAAAACTTATTTAATGCAGTATTTCCTAAAATAGCCTTTTAATACTTCCACACATCTAAAAACAAAAAATGAATATAAACTACAACTAAAATGGACAAACCACCAAAACCAACAAGTAAATTATCAACAAGCTAAATGACAAAATGAAAAGCTGTCCTGAAAAAGAGACGGAAGCAAACATAACTCTTCTGGGGGTAATAACAGCAGCTAAACATCAGTCTAAAGCTGAAATACACAGTTCAGGAAGCCGAAGCTAGATTTGAATTGTTAGACTGATTCCATTCTTAAAGGCCATCTATATACCACTCCTGTGACTTTAATCCCATATCAACTAGTTACATCTAAATGCACCCAAAACACTGACCCAAGTTCTATGAAATCTTTAGGAGAAGAAGGGAAAGAATATCCATTTTTCTAGCATAATTATGTTCACTGTTGGTGATCATTATGCCCAGTTTATTCAAACTATAGTTCACAGCTTAAATTCACATAAGACTCTTAGAAGAAAATGACTTCAAGTGTGTGTGTGTGCTCACACACCTGTGCTTGTACGCATATGTGTGTGCCTGTATGCAAGTGTAAGTGCATGAGAAAGCATTCTTCCTCCTCTCTCCTTCTCACCTCCTCCCATATATTCTTCTCAGGGCAGTAAGGCAAATTATGACCTGTACCCACCCGTCCAGGACAGCCCCTCCTGCTACCAATACCTTGGAAGTCTCCTGAAAGCTCACAGGGGTCTTTCGGGGAACTGTGGGATCTCCACTGCACTCAGTTCTAAGGATGAATGATTTGGCGTGGCCAAGTCACAGGGGAAGAAGGGCATTAGCCACACACTGACTATGCAGCCCTGCCAATAAACAGGTGCCCTCAGCTCTTCAGGTGAAAAGGTGAAGGGAAAAAAGTCACAGTCCCCAAGTACAGGTGACTGTGAGGTGAGAGATGCTGCTAGGATCTGAAGGCAATTAATTCCACCTGGGGAGCTAGATGAGGAGAATGCAGGAGGCCCCACATAGGAGATACAGTGTGCCTGGGCTGCAGAAGAAGATGAGGGTTCCCCAGAGAGGGGACCACTGAGGTGAAGGATCCATGGAGCAGGCATGCCACATTTGAGGAGCTAGAAGTTCAGTAGGCATGTCTGCAGCGTGGAGAGCAAGGTAGGAGGGTTAGATCCAGAGTTTGCTGATGTGCTCAAAACTCGGCATAACCTGCTCCCTTCCAGCTATTACCTGGCTGCCCTATCTCAAATGGTTCCCCTTTCCCTGTCTTATTTTAGTATTTACCAGTCTCTAAGACTCTACATATTTCACTTATGTAGACTAGCCAAGGACGTTCATGCAGGTTGCCCACAACTGTAACTTGCAGTTGGACAACATCTGCAGTAAACATTTGTTGGATGCATGAAGGCCAACTCCAGGGCTACAATTCTTCTTGCTCCTTAAAAGGTACTATCCATAGGTCTGTTTTGGTGGAAGCTACTTGTCTTTGAATGCATTTGTGTGTTTCTCTCTGAATTTCAGAGATGGTTGATTCAGGTGTCATTAACAGTTTGCTGGCATCCTTCTACTTTTTCTTTCCTTTAGCAAAAATAAACCTGAGTATATTCAAGGCACTAAATTCAATGAATATTACTTGACAGACCTGACTGAGCACTGAGGATTTGTTTAATCCGATTTACTCATTGAAGACAAAGAAATTTCTGCCAACTCTCTTCAAACTTAAAGAGAATACAGAACATTAATAAAGACTCAACGTGCAAACATAAAAAGCATGTGAAAAAGCCATGTAGCTTGTGATTTAGGGTACTACCTCTACGGACAATGGCTATGAAGATGACAGAACAATGCATTTTGGGGGAAGAAGCAGGGCTTTTGTTTATTTCTGAAAGAAACACCCTAGAGTACCCAGTAACTTCAGGAGCCCAAAACCAGATTCCTCCTTGGGATATCATAGCTATGACTCAGCTACAGTGAAAACAAATTCACTGACTTATCACGAGTTTAAAAATTGATCAAAGCTACAGGAAATGCCTAACTGAACAGCACATGGAAACGCCTGGCAATCACTTGCATTCTTTTTCTTCTAAGGGAGGAAAATGCAAGAAAGCAGCACCACACCCACACCTACCTACAGGAGTGTCAAGTGACTCCACAGTTGGTGAAAGAAAAGCTAATTCATAAGAAAAAAGGAAAAGTGAAACAAATAAAAATAAGCTATAATAAGTAAGATGGATTTTCATTGTTTAAGCAAAGGATTTTTTCAATGAAAACAAGAGTCATGCTGGCATGATCTGTAGTCTAAGTTTGCTGAAAAGTAAGTTCCCCTACAATATTTTATCAGTACTTTTAAAAATGGAAATAGGAAAAATTCATCAATAAAAAAACCCCAGAATATGCTAATACGAATTATCTTTTCTTATTAAAAATAAATGGCTCTTTTTATAAACAAAAAGATGGATTACCTTGGTATCTCTGAATCCTGCCTTTTCCAAATGGCATTGGTAAATTCAAAGGAATATAATGTTCATGATTGCACACCACACGGAGAAATTCAAACTTGTATTCAAAGAGGGTCTGTAGGAAAATATGTTTAGTCATAAATTAAATGCATCACAGGGATTTTTTAATACAGGATCCTAAAAAAGTCATTAGAAACAACACAGCAAGTCATTAGCTTCTTAACCCTCTTGGAACTCTACACTCTGTTGCATCTTACAGATTTTAAAAAGGGCTTCAGGATTTGTTTGAAAATTGAGAACATATTTCATTAAAGAATATCCCCAACTGACTTTTAGGGCATTTATTATTTATGCTCCTCGTCTTCAAAAAAGGATTTCAGGCAGCTTATCATTATAGACACAGTCAATTAAAAAAAAAAAAAAAGTAAGGCAGAGCTTTAGGAAAAAAACGGAGAGAAAGGCTAGATGGTTAATTCTATTCTCTTGTCTATTAAACTATGAATCACAATTCATACACTTTCAGTTTTCTGTTTGAGGAGTCCTTTCGGGTTTTAAGAGAAAAATCAATGAGTATGTTTATTTCTCATTCTGTTTTAATATCTCACACCTATACAGGAAGTAAGTACTAGGGTTTCCAAGAGAGGACTGAGTTGTGCCTCTGGGACTGAAAGAAAATTCTGATGAGAACTGAGAGAAATAGGTTGATTTCCAGACGTGAGTCAGAGAGACAGAAGAACAGTAGCCAACACCCACACTACCTTTGGATCTCCAGGAGCAAAGCAGCTAATGTAGTTGTTGATTTGCTTAAAGACAAAGCCCCTGTCCATGAAGGTGAAACATCTCTGCAGGGGAAAACAAGCCACAAAGTTCAGTATTTAAGGCCCAAACTTTTTGGAGAACAGAATTCAAATCCTTTTTATTTATTTATTTAATTTTTTTTTGAGACAGAGCCTCAAGCTGTCCCCTTGGGTAGTGTGCTGTGGCATCAAAGCTCACAGCAACCTCCAACTCCTGGGCTCAAGCCAGTCTCCTGCCTCAGCCTCCCAAGTAGCTGGGACCACAGGTGCCCACCACAATGCCTGGCTATTTTTTGGTTGCAGCCGTCATTGTTGTTTGGCAGGCCCAGACTGGATTCAAACCTACCACCCTAGGTGTATGTGGCTGGCGCCTTAGCCACTTGAGCCATAATGCTGAGCCTAAATCAGTATTTACTATAAATAAGTTTACCCTTTAGCATAAAAACATGCCATCCAGGCTTAGCGGAGCTACTTGGGAGGCGGAGGTACGATACTCGCTTGAGCCTAGGAGTTGGAGGTTGCTGTGAGCTGTGATGTCACAGCACTCTACCCAGGGTGACAGCTTGAGGCTCTGTCTCAAAAAAAGACATCCACTTTGTTGGAGCACTACTCCATACTAGACACTGTGCTAGACAGCCGCTTAAAAAGAATATCTCAAGTCATATAACTGACACCTCCTCACTGGAGGTCCCCACCTTGATGAAGACAGCAAGGCTGTGATTTGCATTCTTAGATGCCTCTGGGTTATCTCGAAACTTCTGAGTGATGTGTGGCATCAGCATATTCACAACGGTTTCCACTGCATGATGATAGGATGCAGGGAATCTCTGGTTTCGCAGTAACTAAAAAGGATGCAAAGCAAAGATTTATTATTTTTGAACTTGCAACCATTTGAGAAGAAAATCCCATCCCATAATCTATTGTTAAAAACTCAAAAGTTCTAATCTTATTTCTCTGAAACCAGATGAAATGAATTACTCTTCTTTGAAAGTATTGTACAAGTATTCAAACACTTCAATAAGTACTGCAGATTAGACCCAGAATCTTACAATTCAGTGTGATAAAAACCACCTTGAAGGTGTTTGTAAAATTAGGGTCAGTCAGCCTCTGTAAGGAACTAAAGATCCCATTTCAGGAGACTAAGTGGGGGCTATAGAGGGGAAGGGGTAGGAATCTGCATCTTTACTGAGCAGCTTTGATGATCTTGGGGCCTACACTTCTCAGATATCTCTTCAGAAAGCACTGGCTTATGTCTCAGCTTCAATTATTCAACTGCAAACATGTAGACTGATGATTGTAGGCGAATAGACAGTTTGGCAGCAGTCCTCTTAGAATTCACTTTATATCAAAATCCTTCCCCATCAGGAGCCTAAAAACTTATGCACTGCCTGCTTAGCAGTTAGCTACTACTTATGTGTACCTTCTACATGGCAGTACATTTTTATGTCCTTTTTTTTCAATTCTTGTAAGATCCCTATAATTTTAATCCTCATTTTTATGAAGGGTCAGAGAGTTTAGGTAAATGTTATCTTCAGCTATGCAACTAACAAAGACTTAGACCCAGTCTACCATCCGTGCAATTAAATCTAACAGCCACAAGAGTAGGGGCACATTTGCATCCCCATTTCACAGATGAGGAAAGTGAGGCTTGGAGAAGTCAGCAAATAGTACTGATTGACCTTTAATAACCCTTTAATCCCAGTCTGATTTGCAGCTACAAATGGGCCCCATGACCAAGCAATGGCCAATGGGCTGTAAGAGGATGTGACACACACCCTGTCCAGGCCAGGCCCCTAAAAGAAGCTGCTGGTCTTCCCTGTTCTCTTCTTATCACTGCCAGGATGATGTAGTAGTGAGCTCACCACGTAGAGGAGGGCAACCCCAGAGCCTGGGTAACTGATAGAGAGAGCCTGACTCACTGACTTTGGGGAACAAACTGCCCCACTCTCCAACTCATGGCTTTCCAAAAGAGAGAAAGGAACCTTTTGTCTTGTTTAAGCCACTGTTACATTGGCCTGTTTTAGAGCAGTCAAACTAATATCCCAATATCAAACAAATAATACTTTGTAAAACGTGGAACTAGAACTAGATACTTTTGACATAACAGCAAGCAATATTTTATGCATTCCTATTAGGAATATTTGATCATCTCTATAACAATTTCAAATCTCAAACCAGTAACAAAGTCTCTGTAAACTTACACAGACTCAAGAATCCAGTGAGGAAAGGATCAAATATTATCCTAAGAATGTAAAGTTCCCCTGCTTTGAAAAACAGAACAGCAAATTCTCAAATTCTAAAGGGATTTGGTTCCATTTGTATAACCAATAGCTCTATATCCTGAGATGACAGCATTAACAGATGACCAACATCCAGGACCCCAGCAGCAATCCTCTAACCATCAGCCATGACTGCTGCTTCCCAAGCTGACCACTCCTGCAAGACAGGTACCTCAACAAATGCTTGTGACTGTCAGAATGGGGATGAGCCAATGGCTGCTAAAACCATGGTAAGTGGATGAAGAACTGTATCATGGGTGCATTGGGCAGACACCGTGCAAGCCTATCAATCAATATCCTAACTAAGAGTGGGACACCTGGACACACATGCCTTGTAATATGATGCAATTCTGTTGGCTGTGAAGTTTCCTTGCCGGAAAGAAAATCAAACCCGAATCAAAGTGAACCTCTAAATATAACTGCGAGGTTAAAGGAAATGCCAGGGATAGAGAACCATGTCATGTGACACTGTGAGGTTACAATCCACCAAATCTAGAATGTGGGAAATTCTGCAGGACAAATGGCTTGTGTTCTTCAACAAATACACTGGATTAAAAAACAAACAAATGGAAAGGGAACAGTTTGAGAATCAAAAACTTCAGAAGTACATCAAGGAAATGCAATGTGTGCTTTTTTTAGATCCGAACAGATATACCAATTGTGAAATGACATTTTTAAGACACCTGGGAAAAAAATGAATACAGATTGAGTGTTAGATAATAATAAAGACATAGTGCTTATTTTGTTTGGTGTCATAATGGTATAGTGATTATGCTTTTTTTTTTGAGACAGAACCTCAAGCTGTGGCCCTGGGTAGAGTTCTATGGCATCACAACTCACAGCAACCCCCAACTCCTGGGCTCAAGTGATTCTCCTGCCTCCACCTCCCAAGTAGCTGGGACTACAGGTGCCTGCCATAATGCCCGGCTATTTTTTGGTTGCAGCTATAACTGTTGTTTGGCGGGCCTGGGCTGGATTCGAACCCACCAGCTCTGGTGTATGTGGCTGGTGCCTTAGCAGCTTGAGCCACAGGTGCCGAGCCGTGATTATGCTTTTTAAAAGCTTATCTGCTAGAGATGACATGCTAAAGTTTTTGCAAAGGAAATGATAAAATATTTTTTAACTGCTATTGAAATACTGTAGGAAAAATATGGGAGGGCAGATAGATAACGTATCCCAGTTGCTGCCATATGTAAGAAAAAATATCAAACTCATGTTGTATTTTTATATTTTTAATATTTACGTATCCACACATAGAGAAATATTTTGTAAATATTTTATAAAATTTTATAATGAGTATTTTGTGAATGAAGGTACATTTAGCTGCAATTTCCCACTTCGCCATATATGTATGTTGACCCTTGGGACACCCTGTATTAAGCAAGAATGGTAGAATGCTGAGAACTTGAAGCTGGGTGATAGAGACATGGGATTTGGTATATTACTCCTTCTACTTCTGTATTTATTAGAAAATATGATAAAACATTTTTATTAAAAAGAAAGAAAACACATCCCAGCTTAGCATTAAAGTCATTCAAGGACCAAAAAATGACAACTTGTGCTTCCAAAGGCTGAAACGGACCTCTCCCTACAATGACAAATAGCTATGGTAAAGTGTCCTAATTTGGCAAGGCACACATGTAAAGGTAATAAAGACCTAGGTGATTAGATGTTTTTATGGAGATTGCTACAAACTGAAATGGAAGGAAGAAACTCTAGGATAATGCCCCGGTGAAGTGCATGGAAGTGTGGCTTGGAGGAGAGACCACTGAGATGCTGAGAGATGCTTCAGCCAAACAGAACCACAGCTCCCTGCCATGCTCTGCTCAAGGGTCTTTTGCCAGGGCTGCTAGAATTTCCTACTGACCTGGCCACCACCTGACAAATGCTGCCCACTACCTGCCATCCTGAGATCAACCTCCCGCAGCTCACCTGCTGGGTACCCTATGCCTACCTGCTGTAAGCTGATACCCACATGCTGCTCAACTGTTCTCACTGGCTCTCAGACTGAGCCTGCTCCCTGAAGACCCACCCCCAGCCTGCTATAGAGGACTCGTGGGTGCTGCTGTTAGTGGCTAGGTCCTTGCAGAGACCCAGTGACAGGCCACTGCATACCCTCCAGATGGTCTGTGCTCCAACATCTACTGTCCCTTCCTTTGCTCCTTCCTGAGTTCTCTGGTGGACTCTACATGCCTCTTCTCTGTGGGCTATTTGCCTGCTCTCTGAGATATAATAAATAAGACTTTGAATTAAGAAACTTCATTTTGATGGCTTAGCAAACAACAAAGTAACAGGGCAGAGAGGAATTTGCCAGTGACATGTCCCAGCATCCTCACATTACTCCCCCTTGGTGGAATCCCCGTGTTACTTCTCCTGTCCATTCTTTTCTACAACCTCTTTCCTTCCCCCTACCTTGTCATTTCACTTACCAGCACCAATCTTCCCTCTGTGCTCTCCATATTTATTTCATTCTACCCTGTTGGTGCCATGAGAGTGGCAGCTCAGATCTCCAGCTGGCCCACAGCCCCACACTTGGCAGGGCTGCTCCCACCCCACAACTGAAGGTGGCAGGGAGGCTGCACAGACTTGTTGCTGGGGGATGTGGGACTCTTCTGATGATCAACTTTGGTTGATACCCACATGCTGCTCAGTCCTCAGCCTCAGGCCTTTCCAGGAGCTTTATTCCCAGAACTGCATTGCAGTTCTAGATGCTTCCTTCTTAACCTTGGGTCAGCCCTGCATTGCCCTCTGATGCCCCACCCAGACAACCACTACTCTTTCCCCTGAGAAAAGCAAAGGCTGTGGTTTTAGCAGACTGGTGCTCACACTCTATTTCTTTAGTTCTACCAGTTCTCTTCCTTGTCTGAGCCTGCGTCTCTACCTGCCAGTTGGAGATCTGTCTGGCTAGGCCAAACCCCCTGTGGAGCAGTGGCTGGATGCCTCCTAAAACCTGCTCACCATTCTCTCCTGTGACACTAGGACTTCTTCTTTTAAGTGGGCACACGGACACCCAAAATAAAGACTGCATGTACCAGCTCTCCTTGGAGCTGGGTGTAGCCATGTGACTAAACCTGGCTAATGGGGTGGCAGCAGTAGTAATCTGAGCAAATTCTGGGTCATGTCCTTAAAAGGAAAAGGAGTTAGGACTTCTTCCTACTGGCTACAGTGTGGGTGTGATGAACCCAGTTAGTTCAAGAGGAGAAGCAGAACTCCAGGGAGACAAAGTAACAAGGTGGGAGCAGGCTAGGCCTCTGACAACTCTGTGCAACAGAATTCTTACCAGCTTCGATTTTTATGTAAGAAGATATCAACTTTTTATTCTTCATTTCTATTTTTTTTTGAGACTGTCTCATTTTGTTGCTCTCTGTAGAGTGCTATAGCATCATAGCTCACAGCAACCTCAAACTCCTGGGCTTAGGTAATTCTCTTGCCTTAGCCTCCCAAGTGGCTGGGACTACAGGGCCCACCCCAAGGCCTGGCTATTTTTGGAGACGAGGTCTTGCTCTGGCTCAGGCTGGCCTCGAACTCCTGAGCTCAGGCAATCTACATGCCTTAGCCTCCCAAGTGCTGGGATTACAGGTATGAGCCACTGCGCCCAGCAGAAATCAACTTTTTTTCCTTGTTTAAGTCGCTGTTGTTTTAGGTCTCTGTCATAGTCATTGAACCCATGGCCCTAAAGCTGAAGCTGTCCCAAGCATAGCCTATCACCTTCCATCTTCCCTAGTGAGCCAAGCCCTCAGCTCTGCAGCCGCTCTCTGATCTCACACTGAATACCTGGTCAAATCTGACTTTACTGTGTTCTATTTTCTTTAAGTTCAGTTTACTGAGGTATAATTCACTTATCATGAAATTCAGACTTATAAAGGTGCAGTTTAGCTAGTTCTGACAAGCGAATACAGTTATGTAACCACCACCGCAATCAGGAAGACACAGGGCTCAGCTGTCATCCCTGTCCCACCTCCCGCCTTTGGCTGTCCCTGATTGCTCTGTGATCTGTCCCTATCATTTTTCTTTTTCCAGAACATCATATATTCTATATGAACTCACAAAGTATGTAGTCTTTTGTGTCTAACTGCCTTCATGTTACACAATACTTTTGAGATTCCTCATGCTATTTTACGAATCAGCACTCTGTTCCTTTTTATTACTGAGAAGTATTCTGTTGCATGGCATTATGCAATTTGCCTGAGCATTGACAGAAGACGGACATTTGTGTTGCTTCCAATTTTTTATGATGACTATAGCTACTCTGGACATTTGCATATAGACCACTGGGTGAATACAGGCTTCTGTTTCTCTTCGGTAAACACCTAGGAGTAGGACTGCTGGGTTGAATTAATGGTCCTGTCTCCATCTCTCTCACAATGCTATCCATCTGCATCTCCACTCCACCTCATCCCAAGGCTAGATTATCATCAGCGTCATAAATGTCATTTCATATTATTGCAGTTGAAGAGCTAAAAATAATTAAATATGAAAAATGACATGACTGTGTTCCATAGGCTGTTTACACTTCAGGAGGTGGGCAGACTCGCTGATCTAAGTTTCCAAGCCATGCTGCTAACATTTATACTCTTGCTACTCCTTCTACCTTCTCTACCTCTCTACGTCGCTACAAAACCATCTGCTGCTTAACTTCACAGCTTCTCATAATCTCATCTTTGTTTCTGAGCTAATCTTGCTTTTACTTTCCCCGCCCTTAAATCTCAGAGTCCTGGCCTGGGCATGTGCTATTCCCTCTGTCTAGTACTCATTTGCCTGTCCCTAAATTGTAGTGTCCTTCAAGACCCAGGTAAAGTCTCATCTCTATCCCCATGCTGTCCACCTGTCATTCTTGGGGCTCATAGATACACTTTCTGCACCCTGCTCTACGTGCTCTCTCTCCAAGGACTATGTCAGCATGGAGGTCAAGGGCTCACCCTCTACTCCATTTGAATTTCTCTTCCAATGCTCTTCTGCACATAACAAAGAACTGCTCAAAACCATCCCAGAGGGGCACGGAGATCAACAATCTGCCACTCACATACATACATTGTTCACAAATATCATTTAGGGAAAGTATGAACAGTCCATTTAGAATATGAACAGTACAGTTCTCCCTTCACTTCTTAGATGAAAGCTCTTTCCTTGCTCATTTAAGCTAGAAAATGGTTGAATGCTAAAGCAACACCAAAGGACACATTTTCATCGTGTCCTATGCTAGCTAGGCTTTCTAACCTCCTTTCCTGAAGTCTACCTGTGGAATGCCAGCAATTTGCTTGAATCAGTATAGGAGGAAAAGCAACTCAACAGGAGTCTGCTGAAATTACAGTTGCCAAATATAAAGAATGGGAAAAAAACATGTACAAATTGTAGACCATAGAGGCAGAGTGAAGAGAAGGCTCCTTACTAGGCCTTGATGTCTGTTTTACATTTTCCTCAAATACTACTCATTGTAAATTCTAGGCACATGTCACCTATGAAACACTAGAGCTTGGCATAGTCATACATAATCCAAACTTTGCAGGTCCATCTGTTGTAGTAAGGAAATAGCTTATTTTAGATGCTATTTCAGAAAGGCTCTGATACACACCCTTCCTTAGCAAATGTGCAGGAGTGCACTTTGATTGTGAGAATGTGGCCACAGGTGGCATTTCCACCTTCAGCAGGAGGGTAGCATTAGAGGCAAGCATAAAGCAAGCAGATCTGTCCCTCCCTGTAAATGTGCATGAAATGGGGTCACCTCACCATCACTGGGAATGTACCCAACTATACGCTGAAGAATCAGCTTGACACATACTGCATCCCCGAATGCCAATGGAGGGTAGGTACCGTCGGGGTAGGGCACTTCAGGCAACACCAAAAGTGTAATCTGGCTCTTGTGGATCCAGAGCCCAGGAGACCCACAATACCAGTGTGCACCTACCCATGGCGCTTCTAGTAAGGCTCCCAGTGAAGGAAGCATTCAAGGCCAGTGTTAGAAAGACAGCAGAATAAATAATCTTCAGTCTAAAAATACTAAAACTCTAGGGGGATTTGATCAAAGTTTTGGAAATCATAAATGGTACAGAAATGGTGAATACTGCTAAATTCAAAAACTGGAACCAGGGATTAGGACGTCAGATTCTTACGGTGTAAATAAATAAGGTGTAAAAACAACCAATTCAAACATATAAAACTCATTGCTAAGATATGAGACAAAATGCAGGATTTTAAAAATGTCAGAGAAGTTGGCAGCTCAGTAATGTGTAACTCAGGGGGACGAACAGCACAGGGTCTGCAATGACTGGGAAGCAGAAGCCAGAGGGGAGCGCTCCACATGGAAACGCTGAGCTCTCCAAAGTGGGAAGTAGGTGTTTCCAATCTTTTTACAATAAATGATGCTATAGCTATGCTTTCCCCTTGTGGATGCAGTATTTTCTTTTAAGCACAGCTGGATAATAGTTCTTTTAAAAAACTACTTGTAAAACCTCTCTGAATATTGTTTTAGGACCAAGGCATAATTAACTTATAGAAAAAGTGCATGGTGGCATTTAAATGGTTTCTGTAAAAGTCCAAAGAAAAATAAACCATTTCCCAGGGCAGAGTACTGGCAACATGATATCATAAGGCTGGAAATGCCACAACACTTGGGAGAGGCTGACTGTGCTCAGTCATGGGACTCTGGGTAGGTCTCTTCATGGGTCTACATCCATCTCTATCCCTGTGAGATAAAGGAGGAACTGGACCAGATGATAGCTTTCAGGTCCCTATCAGCCCTAAGGTGGACACTGTTGCTAGAGTTTAATTTGGTATCTCAAGAACAAACATGCAATTAAATTCCTTTATTAATTTTCTAACAAAGTTCTCAGAAAAATGTCCTTGGTGCTTGATTTTGAATGTGCTTCTTAGAAGTATTCACTATCTCCTTGACCATCTCTCACATGGTATTTACTGAAGTCAGAAAGTGAGAACAGAATACTGTAATTCCTTGTGATGGTTAAAAGCTGGGAATTCTGTTTTCCACCCAGTCCTCAGTCTCCTTTTTTAACCCAATCCCTATTTATGCCTCAGAATGTCAACCCTTACCTCTTCTCGGCAATCTTCCTTTATTCCCCACACTCCTGAGCACTCCCTACCTGCCTCTGTCCGACCACTAAACTAACTGCACACATCCCCACCTAGACACCTTGTGGGCACAAACCATGCTCTATTTAACTCTGTAATCCTTGAGCCTGGCACATAGTAGGAAAACGCAATGAATAGCTGCTGAATGAATCAGTTATATTTGTTAATATTGATATAATCATGTCACCATTTGCTCTGAAGTGATCACATTTATTTGGAGCCAAAAATAATGAAAAAACCACTGGGCTCTGGCCATAGACTGAATCATATCTCCTTCAAATGCATGTTTGGAAATCCTAACACCTCATCCTGTATTTTGAGCTAGTCTTTTAGGAGGTGATTAAGGTGAAGTCAAGTCATCAGGGTGGCTCTGAATTCAAAAGTCCTGGCATCATCATAAGAGATTAGGACGCCAGCATTCACAGGGGAGGTGGCCATCTACAAGCTAAGAGAAAGATATCAGGAGAAACCAACCCTGCGGACAGCCTGTCCTAGGACTTTCAGCCTCTCAAATGTGAGAAAATAAACTTCTGTTGTTTATGCCACCCACTCACCGAGTCTGGGGTACTTTATTATGGCCACCCTAGCACACTAACACAGGCTGGAATCTTACTCTTTATGTGACAACATTTTTTTTTTTTTTTGAGACACAGTTTTGCTCTGTTGCCCTCAGTAGAGTGCCATAGTGTCACAGCTCACGGCAACCTCCAACTCTTGGGCTTAAGCAATTCTCTTGCCTCAGCCTCCCAAGTAGCTGGGACTACAGACACCTGCCACAACACCTGGCTATTTTAGGTTGCTGTTGTCATTGTTGTTTAGCAGGCCCAGGCTGGGCTTGAACCTGGAACCTGCCAGCCTCGGTGTATGTGGCC